>JAJPUD010001055.1:375983-470750 GCA_023553655.1 Myrmecobius fasciatus
TCCTTCCTTCCATTTCAATTCCTTCATTATTTGCTTCCAGCCTATCTTTCACATGTTATCCATAAATTTCTTCCTATACTCTATATTCTAGCAAACTTGTTTACTTTCTGTTCATACACCATACCATTCCATTTTCCATATTTGCGATTTGGCACAGGCTAGATATACTCTACACCTGGAATGTTTTTTTTCTTTCTAGGAACTCCTGTCTCTCCTCAAGGCCCAACTCAAAATATTCCATTCTATAAGAGCTCTTTTGTTAGGGTCATTTGTTAGGATTCTCTCCCTATTTGAAATACTTTAGTATATGTCTCATATTGACTTGTAGAATTAAAGATTTAAATGTGAAAGGAAGCTCAGAGACTTTATTCCAATCTCTCTAATTTTACATATGATGGAAGGGAGGTGAACTGTTCTGTCCAAATATGCTACAGAGCCAGAATTCAAGTTCAAGTGCTAAGATTCCAAATCTACTATTTTTTCCATTATATCATTCAGGTTGACTATTTTCCCTCCCTCTCATGCACCTTTGACAAACTTAATCTATTTGAGAGAAAGGACTCCTTAGTTATTGAAATGAATAGTACATTGACTAAAAATTCCTCTCTTCTCTAACCTCTGACTCAATTAACTGTTTCATACCTATTCCGCTCCATTTTAAATCTTCATCTATCAAGTATCCAACAAATAGTCTCCTCCTTTCCTATTGGGTATTGAAGAATAAACCATATAACATAATAGTTGATTAGATCATGGATCAGTGATCAATTTACAGCTGAAAGAAATTACAGAATCATAGATGTAAGGAACCTCAGAGACTATTTTCTTCAACCTCCCACCTTCATTTTATAGTGATGGAAAGTGAAGTCAAGAAAAGTTGTTAACTTGCCTAAAATCACACAGGTAAAAATGCCAGGATTGAAACACAAGTTCTCTAACTTATATCTAGGGTTTGGTCTGTCTATTTTTTTTCAGATTAGCTGTTAAATAACATTCTGGATTGTTCTGAAAGGATTTCAGCATTTATTTAGTATCTGTTCTATGCTGGACACTGTTTTAAGTGCCTTATAAATATCATCTCATCTGATCTTCGCAACAGCTCTGGGAGTTGGGTAATCTAAATATCCCCATTTTTATAGCTGAGGGAATTGGGACGTATTGAGGTTAAGTGATTTGTCCAGAATAATATAACTGGTAAGTATCTGATGCTGGATTTGAATTCAAGTCTTTCTGACTCCAGGCCCTGTGCTTTACTCTATTCACTGCAGCACTTTGCTGCTTTCTACAAACAAGGCTTTGTATTGTTGGAATTTAATATGTGATTTTATTTATGTAGATGTTCTCTCCTGTTATGGAGATTGCAACCCTTGTAGTGCCATCTGTCCATCTACCCTTTTGGCAACCCTTGTCACATGTCATCTCATAAATTCACCATACAGAGGGTATGCAAAATGCCCTCACTTTGTCTTAATATCATGAAGATTCTACAGGGCATCCACCAGTTAGTTATCTCTCACTCTCACTACATGACCAGTCCATCTCCATTGACATCCTGACCATCTTCTTTACTAGTCTAGTCACACTACCAACAGAAGAAAATAACATTTATCTGGTATAATTTATTAGTGAAATTATACTGGCTCTTTGATATCTTTGCTTCCTTTTCTATATATTCACTTATCATCTGTTTAATAATATGCTCTAGAATTTTGTCAGGATTTGAAGTAATTCACTTACCTATAGTCAAGGGTGTGATCAAGCCAACACAGGTGTTGGCTTAGGTGAACCAAGTGTTAACATTCCAGCAGGAGCACTTATACTTTGGAAATAAGCAAATGCTACAAATTGGGGCTTCATTTATTATTTTGAGGGTTGTGTAGGCTTAAGAAAATGAGAGTAAGTTAATAATGCAGATTGAATTTAAAAGTTGGTAGTGAGTACATTTTTCCACCTGGAGAATCAGTGGTGAAACATGGTACATTGAATTATCTCTTAGCCATTCTTGTTTTCTCATTTCCAGTCCAAATATTATTCTCCTTGATAGAGAAAAAAAAGATAAGCAAAATCAAAGGAGAGATGGTGCCTTCTTTCTCATCCATTTTGAGAATGTGCTGAGGCCAGAAGTATTCATTCTTTTATTTCCTCTCTTTTCTACTCCAGACTCTTCAAGGTACCTTTCTATTTCCTCTTTTTATTTTTCAGCTTCTTTATTTATTGTCTTACCCACAAAGATAAGGGACTGTCTTTGTTTTTGATCATATTTATATTCCTTATACTTAACACTGTCACTTCCTGAATAGTGCTTAATAAATGTTTATTGTTAAGTTTCTATCCCTAATTATTATTGTCCTATCTATATAGACCCATTTTTCCTGCCTTCCTTAATTCTCTCTCTCTGAAAACAAAATTATTACCTTTTATTATTCTTACTACTCATTCCTGGCTCATTTTTTTTCAAATTTAAGTATTCCTGAGACTATTTTTAGAAAACTGTGCCATAATATTGTATTTCTACTCCATTATTAACTTTTGTTTTCACCTTCTACACATAACTTTTAAGTCAAGTCAACAAGCATTTATTAAGTACCCACTGTGTGACAGGCATTATGACAAACTCTGGATTATAGTTAAAGGCAAAAGACACTCCTTGCTCTCAGAAAGTTTAAAATCTAATGAGAGAGTCAATGTGTCAACAACCATGTACGTATAAGGTATAAATTAAGTTAGCCAATAGAGGGAAGAAATTATTAAAGTGGAATGGGAAAGGCATCTGGTAGACTTCATCAGAGACTTGATTGTTAGAGAAGCCAGAAAGAGGAGAAAGAGAATTTCAGGGATAAGAGACAACCAGTAAAAATGTTTGAAGGTAGGAAATGGATTGTGTTGAGGAACAGGAAGAAAGCCAGTAAATATCATAACAGAATACTGGAGGAGTGGGGTGGAATAAGATGTTAAAAAACAAAACAAAACTGGAAAGGTAGGAAAGGGCCAGGTTATGAAGGACTTTCAAAGCCAAACAAAGGATTTTATAGTAGATTTTGGAGGCAGAGGAGAAGGACTGCATGTCCATGCTGGTCTCCTAAGTTCCCCTTTTTCTCCTCATCAGAATTTTCTGTTTGTGTCTTTACAACTTCCCATCCTTCCTAAACTGATTTTCCCTGTAGGCCATGGAGTCCTACTTCTCCTTTCTTATAAACCTTTTGAAATTCACTTGGCCCAAATCTAAGGAACATGTCAGAATATGCTCAGCTTTCCTCCCCTGCTCTATTATGAATTGTAAGTTGAGTGGTCTTAGAAACTACTTAGTAACATAAAGCTCCTACTATTTCTCCTTAATCTTCAAATATCTTCTTTTTGGCTCAGAATAAGATCTAGAATAGTAATCCTCTTTATTTTCTTTCTTCACTCTTTGAAGATTCAAACCATTCAAACCATTTTATTAAGGCAAGCTAAGAATTTATCAGCCTTTCTACTTTTGTCTGAGAGAGAAACTCCCACAGATTTCTGGATAAATCAGCTCCTTCCTAACTATATTCTAGCTTACTTCTGTACCAGGATTTTCTTCTTTCTCTCAAATTTCTCACCTATTTTTTTCTTCTGTCCAAGGAATATGTGGCATATTCCCATGACAATATAATTTCTTTCTCACTAAATTGATCTTCATTTAAATGTTATTGCCCATGCTTCCAATAAACCATGTTCTTCAAATGCTATTTTTCTGACATGGTTGTTACTTGATGCCAATTATTTACCCCAGAATTGATTAGCTTCTAGATATGGGTATTTCCTAAAGTTAAGAACAATAAGTATAAGACATACCCTTCCAAAAGTCTGATACTTCTTATTCATCTTCTTTTCTTGACCTATTTGGGGTTTTCTTGGCAAAGATACTGGTTTGGCAATTCTTTCTCCAGTTCACTTTACTTGCTGCCATATGGCAACTAGTGTTTTACAGGTTTAAATAGACCTCAAAAGACATGACCAACTCTATTAGCTAGTTCACAAAGACTTCCTGTTATACCTAGGCCTTGTTCACTACTAGTGAGCAATCAAGCCTCATCTATAAAATATGGAGGTTGGACAATTCCTTCTAGCTCTAAAATTCTATTCTCTGAACTCTTCTTAAATGTTCATTCTAAGATATCAAATGTTTAGTTCCTATCATGGGAAAAAAGATATAACTGCAGTAAAAAACACACAAAACATCATAGTCAATATAAATAAAAACAATTTCTAATTTTTACATACCAACAGTGCAGTATTGTGACTGTCCTTCCATTTCTCCTCAAAATTAATTATTTCTTTCCTTGTTCTTTGCCTATTTGATGAATGTGAGTTAGGTTTTAGGGTTTGGTTTTCGTTTCTCTTATTAGAAACGATTTGAAGGATTCTTTCATATATTAGCAGTTTGCATTTTTTTGTTTTTTTAAATAGCACTTAATTTTATCTAATTACATGTAAATATAGTTTTCAATGTTCATTTTTTATAAACTTTTGAATTCCTAATTTTCCTTTCTCTCTCTTCTCTTCTCCAAAGTAGCAAGCAATTTAATATAGGTTATACATGAACAATCATGTTAAACATACTTCTGCATTTGTCATGTTGTGAAAGAAGAAACAGACCAAGAAGGAAAAACCACAAAAAACAGTGTATACTTTTAGCTTGTAGTATTCTTCTATCTGCATTCAGACTTCTTTATTTGAATGTGGATAGTATTTTCCATCATGAGTTTTTTGGAATTATCTTGGATCATTGTATTGTTTTGGATCATTGAAGAGCTAAGCTGTATTTCATGCAATGTTGCTGTTACTATGTACAATGTTCTGCTGCTGTTCACTTTGATCCAGGATAAGTTCATGTAAATCTTTCCAGGTTTTTCTGAAATCCACCTGCTCACCATTTCTTATAGCACAACATAGTATTCTGTTACAGTCCATTACATACATACACATACCACAACTTATTCAGCCATTCACCAATTAATGGGTATTTTTTCAATTTCCTAATTTTTTTACCACCACAAAAAGCTCAGCTTACAATTTTTGAGCTGTTTGTTAATATCCTTTTTAAAAAATTATTCATTGAGAGATGGCTTTTCATCTTAAATGTTAGTTGTTTATAAGTCTTGAGTACCAAAATATTATCTGAGAAATTTGATACAAAGATTTTCCTCCCAATCAATTTCTTCCCTTCTTATCTTTGATGCATTAATTTCATTTGTGCAAAAAATCTTAAAGTCTATATAATCAGAATCAGTTTATAGCTTTCATAATTATCAGTATCCTTTGTTTTATTGAAGGGAAATGAGGTAGATTATAGACTATTTTCTCAAGGAGTTTAATCAGGAAAGGGAGAAAAGCTATAGGATGATGGTTAGTCAGAAATGGCAGAATGAAGTTAGGGGAGATAGGGAAAACATGGAAATGTTTATAGATAGCAAGTAGAGAGAGATGGAGGATTAGAAAATGGAAATAGTAGAGCAGGTAATCTGCTGAAGAAGATGGGATCAAAGATGCCTAAAGAGGAGTTTGTCTTAACAAGAAGATTTCCTTTTCATGTGAGACAGGGGCAAAGAAGGAAACATTTGGGACAGAACTATGAGGAGAGGAGAAGAGGAAACTATCAGTGAATGACCTCAAGTTTTTGATTTAAGTTGAGACAAGTTCTTCAGCTGAGATAGTGGGATTGTCATGTAACACACTTATTCTTCCAGTGGAATTTGAACTCCTTGAGTGAAGGTGCTTTTTCTTTTTGTCTCTGCATCTCCAGCAGTTCTCACAGTGCCTTGTACATAGTAGACATTTAATATAAGCTCATTGAACTGATTTAATGAAAGATACAAAAAAGCTTTTAACAGGCTAGAAGATTGGTCTGAATCTAATAAGCTAAAATCCAAAAAATATAGGTTCACTTACCTATAGTCAGGAATAGGCTAGAGCCAATACAAACAGGCTTAGGTGAATTGATTGTTAAAATTTCAGCATGAGCATTTACACTTTGAAAATCCTTTCCTGTTCTATGCATATGGAAGCGTTTATTCTATTGCTTCTCTAGATTTTTAAAAAATTCATCTTAAACTAAAAACCAGAATTGACAGAAGGGCAAAGGATAGAATTAAAAAGATGGATGGAGAGCAACACATGACATTTGTCTTTGAACATTTGAAGAGTTGTGCCATGGAAAAGAATTAGATTTGTTTTTCTTTGCCTTAAGGATATAATGATGGTGCAGAGATATAATAATTAGATTATTATAAATTAGTGTCTGTCAAAAGTATCATGTTCTTCCTTGATAGATATAGTAAATTAATAATCACTGGACATCTTCAAGTGAAAGCTGGATAACCACTTGTCTAAGATTCCTATTTGGGCATGGTTTGAATTAGGTGACATCTATAACTTTCACTTCTGAGATTTTTTGTATACGATGTACCATTTGGGATTAGAGAAAGCATTTCTGAATCAATTTATCAATTTAAAAGCATATTATGTGGTTATAGGAGGAAATGTACCTGAGATCAAACATTTGAAACCTCATCTAATCCATTTTTTTCTCCTTAGGTTCCACAAGCTTCCATTTTCTGCTTCTCTTTTAACTTCTGGATCTGAATTTCAATCCAGTAGGTTAAATGCTCTCAGTTAACTCACAGTTAATCCTACAAATGTTAGCTGATAAGATTTAAACCCCAGGCTTCCTAGAATTTTATGCATTATGAAATATTAAAGAGTAAACACTTGAAAAATGCAAAGGGTCAAAACTATCATAATGCAATTATTAATAGTAGCATGGATATTGGGGGGATGGGTTACTCCCAAATAACACTAAAATGGAGATGGTTACCAAATAGAAGTTAGAATCTGATTCTAGATTTATATGTGTCAGGGACATAATATGATTTATTCGAGCCCCTATACACTTTTAGAGTAACTTCCCAATGATCAATGGATATGAGATCAAAAGATGTGGATTAGAAAACTGGCCCTATTATTATTTGTTGGACTTTGAAAATTCACTTCATTTTTCTGGGCCTCAGTTTCTCCTTTGTAAAATGAGGGGCTTTGACTAGATGAAAACTGTCTGTAAGAAGAATGATGAATAGCTAGGATAGAATGATGAGGTTTTGTGTTAGGTCACTGAAATTTAGGGGAAGCATTTTTAGTCCTTCAGCAATATAGAAATAATTACATTTAGCAACTAATTATAATTAGTTAAATCTGACCCTCTTAGATTCACTTTCTTTTCTTTTGCATTCTCCCTTCACAGTCTGTGTACACCAGGTAAGGCAGCATCCTTTCAATAATTTCTAGTGTCTCAGTCATCTCTGACAAAAAAGGTTAACTTACCTGTGTCCATATTTGATGGAATATTGAGTGCTGCTTGTTTAGGTACAAAGGTTGTTAAATATGGCTTTAGTGATTTGCTGGAGCATACTAGATAGATTAAGGAGCAAGGTGCAAAGTGGGAGATTTTTGTAGGACTTTCTAATAATTAGAACTGAAGTGAAGTGGAAGGGATTACCAATAGTAGCTGTAAGGCAAATTATTTAACCTCTCTGGGTCTCAGAGTACTTCTCTGTCAAATGAGGTCTTTTCTACCTGTGACATTCTCTAAATTATATAATGGGTCTCCTGTCTTTCAAGAAGTGGCTGAGATAAACCACTTCCCTAGATTGTATATGGAATACTGCTATTCAGATGCCAATTAGAATAGATGACCTTTGCATTGTGAGATTCTATTACTTTATACATAAAAATGTTAGCAGTAGACATTATATTTCTATGTCCTATTAGAACAGCCAGCTATAAACTATGGATTCTTCAAACACATTTCATGTATGGTTTCCTTTCTTAAATATACTGTAATACAAAGGACCCGTGGCTTTCATATTTCCTGTAGAAACTGAGTAAAGGAGGCAAGGATGGAAAAAAATAAGAATTTATATAGCTCAGACACTATGCTAAGCACTTTACAAATAACCAGTCTAATTCTCAAACCCTAGATAGTAGATACCATTATTATCCCCACCTTACAACTGAGGCAAACAATTGCTTGCCCAGGGTTACACAGCTAACAAAATATCTAAAGAAAGACCTGAACTCCAGTTTTCTTGGTTCCAGGCCAAGCTCTCTACCCACTGAGCCACTTAATTGCCAGTTGCCATTGGGACAATGATGACTAGGAAATTATATTCTAAAAATGAGAATTTGGAGGTTACTTCATCTTTCCAGATGTATATTTTTTAAAACTGCATATGTGTTAATTATTATGATCTGTTTTCTTGTCATACTTTAAAGCCTGGGGTTGCTTTCTTAATGATGTCATTAGAAGTAACATTTGATGACAACATCCTATCTGAGAAAAGAGATAAGAGACAGAACAGCTCAGAAGCAAGTTCTTTCTAAGGAAGTCTTCTGAGTCACATGAAGAAGTAGCATGGAGCTCTGCTTAAGAAAGGGAAAAAATTCTGCATCAGGTAGAATGCTGAATAACAGAAGAGGAAAGGTGCTTAATTACTGGCCCAGGAAAGAAATCCCTACATTGTTTGTGTTGCTTTTGCATCAGGCCAAGAAAAGGTGTAACAACAGTGCAAACAGATGGAAAGCCTCTGACTGTTTCAGGGTTCCCTCCTGACACTGACAGATGTATTCCTATAGAAGAGAGAGAGAGAGAGAAAGAGAGACAAGTCTTTCTAAATTTTTTTAAAAGCTCACTCACAAAGCAGCCAAAATTCAAGAGAAAAAAACCCAGCATTCTGAGGAGTATCAATGTACAACATTCATCATCTGAAGAGCTGGTACATCAATACTCTATGTGAATTATGTTGCTTTCTTCTGTCTTCATTTATGTTATTTCCCCAAGTAGCTAGACAACAGCAATATTGTACAATTATGCCTCCGTAAGAGATCTACCTTAATGCTTCATTATAACACATGAGAGACTCTGGGTTATCATAAGTTATGCAGCTAGATGGTACAGAGGATTGATTGCTGGGCTTGGAGTCAAGAAGAGCTGAATTCAAGTGTGATCCTGGGCAAAATACTTAATTACCACCTGTCTCAATTTTTTCATCTATAAAATGTGTCTGAAAACAGCACCTTATCTCCCAAGGTTGCAGTGAAGATGAAATTAAATAAAATCTGTAAAGCAAGGCATATAGTAATTATTACTATTATTCTACGAAATGAATAAAAGGAAGCCCCAGAAAGTTTAAAAATGATTTGTCCATGGTCATATAAATAATAAATAACAGAATAAGAATTTGAACCCAGTTTCTCTGATTCCAGATCCAGGATACTTTCTACCAAATCAGTAAGTTTTTTTTTTTTTGCCTTTGGATTAAGATCACTTGGGTAGGGGCAGCTAGGTGGTACAATGGATAGAGCACCTGCCCTGAAGTCCGGAAGACTTGAGTTCAAATCTAACCTCAGACACTTAACACTTCCTAGCTGTGTGACCCTGGGCAAGTCACTTAATCCCAATTGCCTCAACCAAAAAAAGTCACTTTATATTAAAACACAAATAATTTAAGGTAGAGGTAATATATTTTTTAAATACCTTTTTGAAGTGTAAGTTATCTGTATACACATATGGGTTTATCCAATGCTATCCTCAAGAAAGCTTTGGGAGATTATCTCAGTAATCTAATTTATTTCTCTCCAAAAGAGACTGGAGATGCCAAAGGATTAATCCCTCAGCTTTTCTCAGATATGGGATACTATAAAACAGAGTTATATTTATCTTTTCTATATGCTTTTCTAAATATTGTTAGTTTAGAGGATGGCTATTTTTAGATTCAGGCTAGGCACTGGAGTTACTTTCCTAACATAAGAAAAATACGGAAAATACAGCTATTAGTATTGGAGTTCAGTGGGCAACGGATAGGTCATATGGTGAATGAGCCAAAAAACAAGGAAAGAGAACTAGTAGTAAGTGCTAAAAGGAAGTCTGTACAAGGTGTACCAGGAAACAAAAGAATATAGCATCAGTCAGTAGACAGAGATATAAGCAGGCAAAATCAACATAAAAGTCTTAGACATAGAAGACCAAGCCCAGGTCCCAGGTGTAAAAGGAGTAACTTAGGTTACAATGAATAAGTAAAGGGTAAAAAGTGTAGTTCTGGCTTGGCTACTTATTGGCTAAGAATACTTCTCTGTGCCTCAATTTCCACATATATGAAATTGGATATTGAACTGGTGTAATATTTGATCAACTTACCAAACAGAAAACAAGAAAAAAAGAAATAAAACAAACAAAAATGCTGAAAATACTATATACTTTGATGTATATCCAGTCTCCATAGTTTTCTTTCTGGATGCAGATGGCACTTCTATCACTGTATTGTTGAGAAGAGCTAAGTCCATCACAGTTGATCATCACATAATCTTGTTATTACTATGTAAAATGTTCTCCTGGTTTTGCTCACTTCATTCAACAACAATTCATGTAGGTCTTTTCAGGATTTTCTGAAATCAGCCTGCTCATCATTTCTTATAGAACAATAATATTCCATTATATCCATACACCATAATTTTTTTAGCCATTCCCTAGCCTCCACTTAATTTCCAGTTCCTTGCCACTATAAAAAGAGCTGCTACAAATGTTTTGTACATGGGGTCTTTTCCCCTCTTTTATGATCTCTTTGGGTTGCAGACATAGTAGTGATATTGTTGGATCAAAGAGTGTGCACAGTTTTGTATCACTTTGGTCATAGTTCCAAATTGCTCTCCAAAATGGTTGGATCATTTCACAACTCCACCAACAATGCAAAAATGTACCAACTGGTGGGATTAGGAAGGAACTCTTTAAAAAGGTAGTTCTTTAACTAAGTCTATCGAAAGCCAGGAGTTCCAAAAGGGAAGTGATGGCTCTCCAAGTGACAAGAACCAGAATATGAAGTCAGAGCAAGTTCTAAAAGAGTAATTGGCTACTGAATCTCTTGGACAATAAACCTACAATTCCTAATATCTCTTAAGCCTAAACGCCTAAAAGCTACAATCTTGGATGGATCTAAACCTTCTGGTGGAATAAAATGATCAGAGCTGTCATACTGCTAAAATCACCAGATATCTACAAATAATAAATCATCCTTTGGGGAAAATGGGTGGGAATCTAACCCTAAGAAGATTTCAAGGACAAGGCTATTTAATAAATTGATCAATAAGGATTTATTAAATGTCAAACACTATGTCAATTACCCTAGATACAAAAAAAGGCAAAACCATAGCTCCTGCCCTCAAGGAACTTCCATTCTAAAAGGAGACAATATGAAAACAACTATGTATAGAGTTTTTTTTTTAAATAGTACAAAATAAATAGTAGGAAATATCAAATGGAAACCAGAAGGAAGAAGTGAAGAAGGAGAATACTTCTGGCATAGAGGATAGCCAGAGAAAAGGCAATGAATGGGTTGAGTAATGCAGTGTAATGTGGGAGGAATAGCAAAGAGATCATTGTTGGTGGATCATGGAGTACCCAAGGGCAGTAAAGGGTAAGACTGGAAAGGGTCAGGTTTCAAAGGGCTTTAAAAGCCAAACAGAGGATTTTACATTTGATCTTTCTTTAAATAAAGTTTTGTGATCTGTATTATTACCACTGCCATTTTATCCATTCTGATCCTTATGTGTCTGAGGTAGAGACTAGAAGGGAGAGAAGGTGACAGAGAAAATTCTGATGGGATGATTTGAGCCAGTGTTGTGAAGGGTCATAAGGAGCTTTCTCTGGTTTAAGGACTAAATCTTGTAAACTTTTGTGCTTAACCACTTTGAACTTTGGAACCATCCAGATGAAGATAAGAATCACAGAATTTAAGATCTGGAATCGAACCAAGAAATCCAATTCCCTCGTTCTCTAAATGAGGAAACTTAAGATCCAGAGATGTTTGCCCAAGGTCACTCAATTAGGTTAGTGGCTGAACCAGCTTGAGTGTTCTTTTAACTTTCACAACCACAGACTTTCCCCCAAAGGACTCCCCCCTCCACTCCTTTAGAATTAAAGTCATTACAGTAGTTGGTAAGTGCTTAACAATGGGTATTTGATAGGGGTCCTTTAAACTCAAACCAGGGTGCATTTCATTTTTTACTTCATCAGCACTGAAGGCAAGGACATAGCCCTGACTCTAATATTTCATGCTTAACTTTGGATTCCCTTGGTTTTATATTTCTGACTATTCCCTCCGTTTCTTGTAGTGCTTTATGATTTAATTTAATTTCAGCTTATAGCTGGCTTTGGTACCCAGAAGAGTGGTAATTTGTCCTTCAAATTATTCACCCAGGGGAGTCGGTGTTCTTAGAAAATGTGAGGGAAGAACCTATAAGCTTCTTCCCAGCAGAGGGATACATGACACACACTGATGCCTCACTCACTTGTTCATATTTCCACAATACCTTATCTCTCATGTTCAGCCCTAGTTACTATAATACCTTGTATTTCTACAGTGCTTTTCACATTAACAAATAAGGCAATTTGCAAAGTATTTACAAACTGACTAGTGAGTGATTATATACCTGCAAGCCCTGCAATCATTCTGGACAAGCAACATTCCATTACATTAGGTTCTGTGGAGGAGGGTGTTTTCAAGCTGTTTGCATTGGGAACCTGAGGACTGTTTTTGGCTTTGTCACTCAATTGCTCAGTGAGGGGGTAGTTTACATAATCTTACGTTGTA
This sequence comes from Myrmecobius fasciatus, assembly GCA_023553655.1. Lineage (NCBI taxonomy): Eukaryota > Metazoa > Chordata > Mammalia > Dasyuromorphia > Myrmecobiidae > Myrmecobius > Myrmecobius fasciatus. The sequence continues at coordinate 388,649 of JAJPUD010001055.1, forward strand.
CTTCTTGATATAAAACTACTGTTTTTGCAAGACTGGGCTAGATGATGTAAGCATTACAAAAGATTCTTGTTCTCAAGGACTTTATATATTTAAGGAGATAATAAAAACAGGTCTGTTTTGGCTATGGTTTTATACTTACAGATTACAGAAGACATTCTTCAAAATAGCCCTCTGAAGAAGAAAATTAAAGAATTATTATTCCTGCATTACAAATAAGAGAACTTAGTCCCTTATTGGTTAAAGAACTTGCCCAATGTCATATTATAGGTATCTGAGCTGAGACTTATTTTTTTCAGTCAGAAGTAAACAAGTGCTTATTCAGTGGGTACTATGTGTCAGATACTGCTGGGGATTCAAAAAAAGGCAAAAAAATATTTCTTGCTATTGAGAAACTCACATTAAAATAGGAGAAACAGCATACCAACAACTAGGTATATACAGAAGAAAGTCAAAGAATCTAAGAGTCAAAGGTGGAGAAGGAAAGCATTCCAGGAATAGGGGATGGCTAGTTCAAAGGCACAGAAATAAAGTATTATGGGTAAGGAATAGCAAGTGGACCAGTGTAGTTAGCTTGTAATATTTAGAGAAGAGTTTAGTATAAAAAAATAGAAAAATTCCAGATGCTGAGATCCATACTTAGGATCCCTGCTACTGAGAGAGACTGAGGACTGTGAGACTAGGAGTTCTGAGCTTTAGTAGGGCTAAACATCTTATTGTGTGTTTACAGTAAATTCAGGAGGACCACCAGACCGCCTTCATGAGTGAATGGGTCAGAAAACAGCAGGTTAAAGTGTCCATGAAGGTTTTCACTGGAATTGAGCCTATGAATAGTTACTGCAAGCCCTGACAAGACTGGGGAAACCAGTATCATCCTCAAAAAAGAAAAAAAAAGATTGGAAAGGTAGAAAGGAGTCAGGTTAATGAAGAGATTTAAAAACTAAATACTGTATTTTTATGAAATATCACATGAAATAACCAAAAATAATCTAAGACTACATATAACCAATTGACAGGTTATTTGTGATATAAAAAGACATTGCTAGCTCATCACACATGGGTGTCCATCAGGCTCTTGTCTTGAGCCTATTTCTTTTACTTAGGTTAGAGATTTCTAAACTGTGGAAAAATCAAGAGTGTATGTATGTAAGTGGGAGAAGAGGGGTAGGAGGTGGGTGTGGGTGTGGGTATGGGTGTTGAGAACCGGGAGGGAGGAAGGTAAGGTCCACAAAACAGTAACAAAAATTACTAGATAACAAGATAACAGTCATAGATTATTTTTTAAAATGTAACAATTAGACTTAAATCTAATTTAAAAAATTTTCTTTTTGCTCTCTAGCATTTTTTTCCAAGTGCAATACTATCCATTTTTGATGAATAGAAACATAGCTAGTTTGAAGATAAGATTTACTTAAATTGGAACTAGTACATGCAAAGACCAAGGAGACAGCTTAAATAGCAGAGAAATAGTAGCACAAAATATAAATCTCAAACCTAGAAATAATATGCATCTATTTATCACGGGGAATTCATATATACCATTATTAATGGAGAGGTAAAACTCTTGTCTTTCCTGCATTTTCTTAGCATGACTGCTTTACCATGAAATCTATAAATTGGAAAAGAAAAAATGAAACTTTAACAAGAAAAAGAGATTTTAAAAAAGCATGTCTGTGACACAAAAAGTTTTACTTGTATCAAATGTTTGTTTATAGGATTGTTTAAGCATAAGCTTAAGGAGGAGAAACAGTGATGCTAGAGGAAGCTATTACATGGTGGAAATAATCATAATAGCTAGCATTTAGAGATTTAAGATTTTCAAGCACTTCTCATTTCAATATTATGACCTTGTAAGGTAGATGATTTTAGTATGCCCATTTCACAGACAAAGAAGTAGAAGTACTCCCTTAAATGAGTTTCCAAGGGTCACATAGCTAGTAGTGTCTGACTTCATATTGGAAGTCAGATCCTTCTGATTCCAAGCCAGCATTCTATTCATTATACCGCCTAGTGCTTTGGAAACCTTCATTCACTATACACATGTTAGCTATTGTTATTATGTAAAAGATAGTTTGTTGAAACTGTTAAGGAAAATTTTGTACTTTGTAAGCTTATTTGATGCAATGTCATGTCAAGGGAAATATTTAATGTAATTGACAGATTTTTTTCTAATGAACTAATATGGGAGAAGCATGTGGAGTTCTGCACTGATGGAGCTCAGTGAATGCTTTGCTCTTACAACCCTGAGAGACAGATGCTATTATTATGCTCATTTACATATGAGAAAACTTATACTTCATGAGGTTAAGTGATTTGTCCAAGGTCACACAGCTAGTAAGCAAAATAGATTTGAACTCAGGGCTTTCTGACTTCAAATCTAATGCTTTATCTATTGAGAAACTTAGCTACTTCACTACATCTTTTGCTTGGCAATCAAAAAATGGAATGAACTATAGTCTACAAACATTAGTTAAAATGAAATCTATCATGAAATTTTGGCACACTGCATGCTTCCCCAACAATTACTTTATATTAAAAAATATGGAAGGAGCAATGCATAATTTCCTAATTTGTCACAAGAGCAATCAAATTTATGAAAAATATTCCATTAGAAGAAAGGGTCTTTGCAAAATTGTGCAATGATACAGGGATGAAATAGAGCACTTTCATGTTACTATACAACATGCTAAATCTGCTGTGCCAAAATACTTTAAAGAATGATTAAGCCAAAAGAAGAAATTGCTGTTGTTTCTTAGTGATGACCATACAAATGAAGTAAATTCAGTTTAGAACAAAAAATCCCTCCCACCCAAATCTTACATATTCAGTAGATATTTTGGACAAGTATTTTAAATAAATATTTCAATTCACATTCTGATTAAGAAATAATAAAATATTCACAATTATGAAATAGCAATATGTATAATAAATTTGCCAGATGATATTTTGATATGATTTTCAATTTTAAAATTACCTGCCTAATGAATGAAATAGAACTAAAGTCCAGGTCATTAACAGGGGCAATGATCTACAGAGAACATACAGAGACCATTTTAAAGACAGTATTTCTACATATGAATGAATACAAAACTGGCTCAAACAATACCATTCCATTTTCTCCAACAGATTTCCCCTTCACTCATCCCTACTCTTTCACTTATATTCAGTCACTTCCTACCTACTAGCTTCTTTTCTACACACATGCTCATGCTTCTCTCATTTTCAAAAAAAAACTGTCACTTGATCCTTCAAACCTCAATATTTCCCTATATCTCTTATGCCCTTTGTAGCTAAATACCTTGAAAAAGTTGTCTGCAAAATGTCTGTCTCTACTTACTCTTTTCTCGTCCTCTTAACTCCTTGTATTTACTTTCTGTTCTCATCATTCCATAGAAACTCCTTTTTTCTTTTTTTTTAATTAAAGCTTTTTATTTGTATAACATATGTATGGGTAGTTCCCCAGCATTGATCTTTACAAAGCTTTCCATTACAACTTTTACCCCCAGTCCCCTCCCCTCCCCTAGATGGCAGGAAGTCCACTACATGTTAATAATGTTGAAATACTTGACAAGTTGTGCAAGAAAAATCCTATCTACAAGAAAAAAAAAGAAAATCAGAGAAAGGCAACACAGTGCAAGCAAACATCAATAGAGAGCATGAAAATGTTATGTTGTGGCCCATATTTCATATCCCTCTTTCTGGGTGTATATGGTTTTCTTCAGTGAACAATTGGAACTGGTTTGAGACAATTCTTTGTTGCAGAGAGCCATGTCCATCAGAATTGATCATCATGTAATACTGTTGTTGCTGCGTATAATGATCTGGTTCTGCTCGTTTCACTCAGCATCAGTTCATGCAAGTCTCTCCAGGCCTCTCTGAAATCGTCCTGCTGGTCGTTTCTTACAGAGCAATAATATTCCATAACATTCATATACCATAATTTATTCAGCCACTCTCCAATTGATGGGCATCCCTTCAGTTTCTAGTTTCTAGCCACTACAAAAAGGGCTGCCACAAACATTCTTGAACATGTGGGTTCCTTTCCCTCCTCTAAGATCTCTTTGGGATACAGTCCCAGTAGAAACACTACTGGGTCAAAGGGTATGAACAGTTTGATAACTTTTTGAGCGTAGCTTCAAATTGCTCTCCAGAATGGTTGGATCCGTTAACAGTTCCACCAACAATGTATTAGTGTCCCAGTTTTCCCACATCCCCTCCAACATTCACCGTTATCTTTTCCTGTCATTTTAGCCAATCTGACAAGTTTTTATTGGTACCTCAGAGTTGTGTTAATTTGCATTTCTCTGATCAATAGTGATGTGGAGCAACTTTTCATATGACTAGAGATGGTTTTAATTTCATCATCTGAAAATTGTCTGTTCATATCCCTTGACCACTTATCTATTGAAGAGTGGTTTGAATTCTTATATATATGAGACAATTCTCTATATATTTTAGAAATGAGGGCTTTATCAGAGCCATTAAATGTAAAGATGATTTCCCAATTTGATGCTTCCCTCCTAATCTTGTCTGCATTTGTTTTATTTGTGCAGAAACTTTTTAACTTAATATAATCAAAATTATCTATCTGGTGTTCAATTAGGAGTTCCAGATCTTCTTTGGACATAAATTTATTCCATCTCCACAGGTCTGAGAGGTAAACTATATTACGTTCCTCTAATTTGCTTACAAAATCACTCTTTATATCTAGATCTTGAACCCATTTAGATCTTATCTTGGTATGTGGTGTTAGGTGTGGGTCAAGACCTAATTTCTTCCACAGTAGTTTCCAATTTTCCCAGGAGTTTTTGCTGAATAGTGAGTACTTATCCCAAAAGCTGGGGTCTTTGGGTTTATCAAACCCTAATTTGTTAAGGTTATTGCCTAGATTGTCCTGATAACCTATCCTGTGCCACTGATTGACTACTCTATTTCTTAGCCAGTACCAAATGGTTTTGCTGACCGCTGCTTTATAATATAGTTTTAGATCTGGTACAGCAAGGCCACCTTCATCTGCCTTTTTTTTTTCATTAATCCCCTTGAAATTCTTAACCTTTTGTTCTTCCAAATGAACTTTGCTACTATTTTTTCTAGATCTGTAAAATAATTTCTTGGGAGTTTGATTGGTATGGCACTAAATAAGTAAATTAGTTTGGATAGTATTGTCGTTTTTATTATATTCGCTCTGCCCACCCATGAGCACTTAATGTTTTTCCAAATGATTAGGTCTGATTTTATTTGTGTGGAAAGTGTTTTGTAGTTTAGTTCGTATAGTTTCTGACTTTTCCTTGGCAGATAGATTCCCAAATATTTTATCCTATCATCTGTTATTTGGAATGGAATTTCTTTTTGTATCTCTTGTTGCTGAATTTTGTTGGTAATATTTAAAAATGCCGATGATTTATGTGGATTAATTTTGAATCCTCCAACTTTGCTAAAGTTGTGAATTGTTTGTAGTAGTTTTTTAGTTGAGTCACTAGGGTTCTCTAAGTATACCATCATGTCATCTGCAAAGAGTGATAATTTGGTTTCTTCATTACCTACTCTGATTCCTTTTATCTCTTTTCCTTCTCTTATTGCTAAAGCTAACATTTCTAATACAATATTAAATAGTAATTTAATGGGCAGTGGGCAGCCTTGAGAAACTGCTTTTTTCAAAGATATCAATGATTACTTAGTTGCCTAATCCAATCATCTTCCCACCATATGGCAATGTAAATAGTTTAAATCACTCACGGTTACTCATCTTTTTATGAGTCATACATTTGAATGTCAACTTTTCTATTCAGCTTTGCTCTTTTTAACAGGAATGCTTGAAAATCCTCCATTTCATTAAATATATTTTTTCTTCTGTAGGATTATATTAAATTTTAATAGATAGATACTTCTTGATTGTAATCCCAGTCCCTTTGCCTTTGGAATATCATATTCCAAATCTTTTGCTCCTTTAAAGTGGTCCCTACTAAATCTTGTATGTTCCTGACCATGGTTCCTATTGTTTGAATTATTTCTTGCTGGGTGCTTTCAAAATTTTTTCCTTGCCTTGAGAGCTCTAGATTTTGGTTACAATATTCCTGGAAGCTTCCAGTTTGGGATTTCTTTCAGGAAGTGAGTAGTAGATTCTTTTCATTTCTACTTTACCTTCTGGTACTAAGATATCTGAGCAGTTTTCCTTCATAACATCTTGAGATATGATATCTAAGCTCTTTTTTGTGATCACAGTTTTCAGAGAGTCCAGTAATTCTTCAATCTATTTTCTAAGTCAGTTGTTTTTCCTATGGGAGATAGCTCACATTTTCTGTTATTTTTCCTGTTTTTTTTTTTACTTTATTTTATTTTCTTCATTTTTCATGGAGTCATTAACTTCCACTTGAATAGTTTTAATTTTTAAGGAGATATTTTATTCAATGAGATATTTGCTTCTTTTATAATTTAGCCAATTCTGATTTTTATGGAGTTATTGTCTTTAGTGCTTCTTTTACCAAACTGTTAATTCTCTTCATAATTTTTTGTTTAACTCTCACTTCTTTCCCCAATTATCTTATACAGCTTATTTAATTTTTAAAAAATATTTTTGTTTTCTTTTTAAAAAATCTTTCTTTAGCTCTTCTAGGAATTCTTGTTGAGCTTGTGTACAATCTACATTTTCTTTGAGATTTTACTTGTATATATTTTCAAGTCATTGTCTTCTGAGTTTGTGTCTTGAGCGTCCTTATCACCACAGAATACTTTTACATTCAGGTTCTTAACTAGTTATCTTTTTTTTTTTCCTTTTTATAAAGCTTTTTATTTACAAAACATATGAGTGATTTTTCTACATTGACTTTGCAAAAACTTTTTGTTTTCCCAAGCTTTTCCCCTCCTTCCCCCCACCCCCACCCCTAGATGACAAACAATCTAATACATGCTAAATAGGATAAATTATATGACAAATACAATACATGTATACATATCTATACAGTTATCTTACTGCACGAGAAACATCAGATCTAGAAAGAGAAGAAGAAAAAAACAACTTAAGAAGGAAAACAAAATGCGTGGAAATATTCACAGAAAGCATTAAAATGCTGTGTTGTGGTTCACACTCAGTTCCCACAGGCCTCTCTCTGGATGTATATGACTATCTTCATCGCTGAACAATAGGAACTGGTTTGAATCACATCATTGTTGAAGAGAACCATGTCCATCAAAATTGATCATCGTATAGTCTTGTTGCTGTGTATAATGTTCTCCTGGTTCTGCTGATTTCACTTAGCATCAGTTCATGCAAGTCTCTCCAGGCCTCTCTGAAATCCTCCTGTTGGTCGTTTCTTACAGAACAATAATATTCCATAACATTCATATACCATAATTTATTCAGCCATTCTCCAATTGATGGGCATCTTTTCAATTTCCAGTTTCTAGCCACTACAAAAAGGGCTGCCACAAACATTTTTGCACATGTGGGTCCCTTTCCCTGCTTTAAAATCTCTTTGGGATATAGGCCCAGTAGGAACACTGCTGGGTCAAATGGTATGCACAGTTTGATAACTTTTTGAGCATAGTTCCAAATTGCTCTCCAGAATGGTTGGATCCGTTCACACACAGTTCCACCAAAAATGTATCAGTGTCCCAGTTTTCCCACATCCCCTCCAACAGTTATCATTATCATTTCCTGTTATTTTAGCCAATCTGACAGGTGTGTAGTGGTATCTCAGAGTTGTCTTAATTTGCATTTCTCTGATCAATCGTGACTTGGAGCACCTTTTCATGTGACCAGAAATAGTCTCAATTTCTTCGTCTGAAAATTGTCTGTTCATATCTTTTGACCATTTATCAGTTGGAGAATGGCTTGAATTCTTATATATTTGAGTCAATTCTCTATATATTTTAGAAATGAGGCCTTTATCAGAACCTTTGGATGTAAAAATATTTTCCCAGTTTACTGCAACCCTTCTAATCTTGTCTGCATTCATTTTGTTTGTACAAAAACTTTTGAACTTGATATAGTCAAACTTATCTATTTTGTGATTAATTATGACCTCTAGTTCTTTGGTCACAAATTCCTTCCCCCTCCACAGGTCTGAGAGGTAAACCATCCTACATTGTTCTAATTTGTTTATAATATCATTCTTTATGCCTAGATCATGAATCCATTTTGACCTTATCTTGGTATATGGTATTAGATGTGGGTCAATGCCTAATTTCTTCCATACTAGTTTCCAATTATCCCAGCAGTTTTTGTCAAATAGTGAGTTTTTATCCCAAAAACTGGGGTCTCTGGGTTTATCAAACACTAGATTACTATTGTCATTGAGTATTTTGTCCTGTGAACCTAACCTATTCCACTGATCCACTACTCTATTTCTTATCCAGTACCAAATGGTTTTGGTGACCACTGCTTTATAATATAGTTTTAGATCTGGTATAGCTAGGCCATCCTCATTTGCATTTTTTTTCATTAATTCCCTTGAAATTCTTGACCTTTTGTTTTTCTAGATGAATTTTGTTGTTATTTTTTCTAGGTCAGTTAAATAATCTCTTGGGAGTTTGATTGGTATAGCACTAAATAAATAGATTAGTTAGGTAGTATTGCCATTTTTATTATATTCGCTCGACCAATCCAAGAGCACTTGATGTTTTTCCAATTGTTTAGATCTGACTTTATTTGTGTGGACAGTGTTTTGTAGTTTTGCTCATATAGATCCTGACTTTCCCTTGGCAGATATATTCCCAAATATTTTATACTATCGATAGTTATTTTGAATGGAATTTCTCTTTGTATCTCTTGCTGTTGCATTTTGTTGGTGATGTATAAAAATGCTGATGATTTATGTGGATTTATTTTGTATCCTGCAACTTTGCTAAAGTTATGGATTAATTCTAATAGTTTTTTAGTTGATTCTTTAGGGTTCTGTAAGTAGACCATCATATCATCTGCAAAGAGTGATAATTTGGTTTCCTCACGACCTACTCTAATTCCTTTAATTTCTTTTTCTTGTCTTATTGCCAAGGCTAGCATTTCTAATACAATATTGAATAGTAATGGTGATAGTGGGCAACCTTGTTTCACCCCTGATCTTATTGGGAATGGTTCCAGTTTATCACCGTTACATATGATGCTAGCTGATGGTTTTAAATAGATGCTACTGACTATTTTAAGGAAAAATCCATTAATTCCTATACTCTCTAATGTTTTTAATAGGAATGGATGTTGGATTTTATCAAATGCTTTTTCTGCATCTATTGAGATTATCATATGTTTTTTTGTTAATTTGGTTATTAATATAGTCAATTATGTTAATAGTTTTCCTAATATTGAACCATCCCTGCATTCCTGGTAAAAATCCTACTTGGTCATGGTGTATTATTCTGGGAATGATTTTCTGTAATCTCTTTGATAATATTTTATTTAAGATTTTTGCATCAATATTCATTAAGGAGATTGGTCTATAATTTTCTTTCTCTGTTTTTGTTTTACCTGGTTTAGGTATCAGTACCATGTCTGTATCATAAAAGGAGTTTTGTAGGAGTCCTTCATTCCCTATTTTTTCTTTTTTTTTATTAAAGCTTTTTATTTGTATAACATATGTATGGGTAGTTCCCCAACAATGATCTTTACAAAGCTTTCCATTATAAATTTTACCCCCAGTCCCCTCCCCTCCCCTAGATGGCAGGAAGTCCACTACATGTTAATAATGTTGAAATGCTTGAGAAGTTATGCAAGAAACATCCTATCTACAAGAAAAAAAAAAGAATCAGAGAAAGGCAACACAATGCAAGCAAATGTCAATAGAGATCATGAAAATGTTACGTTGTGGTCCATATTTCATTTCCCTCTCTGGGTGTATATGGTTTTCTTCAGTGAACAATTGGAACTGGTTTGAGACAATTCTTTGTTGCAGAGACCCATGTCCATCAGAATTGATCATCACGTAATACTGTTGTTGCTGTGTATGATGATCTCCTGGTTCTGCTCGTTTCACTCAGCATCAGTTCATGCAAGTCTCTCCAGGCCTCTCTGAAATCGTCCTGCTGGTCGTTTCTTACAGAGCAATAATATTCCATAATATTCATGTACCCTAAATATATTGCATGTGATTTTTATTCTGTCATGATCTGAAAAAAATACATTTATTATTTCTGCCTTCCTGCATTTGATTTTGAGGTTTTTGTATCCTAACACATGGTCAATTTTTGTATAACTTACCTCATTATCTTTCTCCCAAACTTTTCTCCCTCCTACATTCCCTGTTACTGCAGAACACAACAACATCCTACTATGCTTATGACCTAAGAGTAATCCTGAACTGCTCACTCTCACCTTCCATATTTAATCTGTTGCCAAGACCTGTCCATTTCACCTTTATAATATCTTTTGAATAAGTTCCTTTCTATCCAACACAACCCTGGTGCAGGTCCTCATTTCTTCATGGCTAGAGTATTGCAATAGCCAGTTGGTCTACATGCACCCTACTTGGTAAACTCTAACAATATCTTCTCACCTTTAAGATCTAATGTAAAATTTTGTGTTTAGCATTCAAAACTATCCATTACTTGCCTCTTCACCTATGGGGTCTTCTTACATATTACCACTTCTTTCTATTTCCCTTCCCATCTCCATATATTCTTTTGTCCAGTGATGCTGGTTTCCTTAATGTTCCTTGAACAAGACACTCCATTTTCTGAATCTGGACATTTCACCAGATTTCCTCCTTGCGAGTAATGCCTCTTCATCTCTACCTTCAAGTTTTCCTGGATTTCTTCAAGTCCCAGTTAAAAAATCTACATTCTAGAGGAAACCTTTCCCAACCCCTCATAATTTTAGTACCTTTCTTCTGTTTTTTCTCCAATTGATCCAGTATTGAACTTGTTTATATATAGTTGTTTGCGTGTCATTTTTTTTCCATTTGATGGTGAGCTCTTTGAGGACAAGGAATATTTTTTGTCTTTCTTTGTTCTTCTGGCACTTAGCATAGTGCCTGGAACATAGTGGGTGGTTAATAAATATTTATCAACCCACTGATTGCAAAGAAGGTAGAGAGATAAAAGTAATATCATTTTAATTGTTATCCAGATTTGCCACCTTGGAATCATCCTTGACTTTCACCTCTCTTCTCACATCCAAAAGGTGGCTAAGATTCATTGGTACTGCCTCTATAGTGTCTCTCATATCTTTCCTCTTTCTCTCCACTCTGCTGGCCATAACCCCAGTTCAGGTTCTCATAATCTCACACTTAGGCTACTGCAATATTGCAAGATCTATTGCAAAGTCTCCTATCTTAAGGTATCTTTGCCTTCAGTCTCTCCTTCTCTAGTCCATCATCCATATAACTGCCATATTAATGTTCCTAAAACACATTTGGCAATGTCATACACTTTGCTCTAAAAAACTTCAGATACTTCCTGTTGCCTTCATATTAGCATTTAATGCTCCCCACAGTCTGGTAAGACACTAAGCTACATAGGCTCATTTCATATAATTGCTGTTGGTTGAGTATAAACCCAAACCTGAAAAAAAAAGTTTTTAGAAAGAAATTTATTGTCATCCAGCAGAAAGGAAAACCAAATAGATGGCAGACTACCCCCTCCCTTGAGTCTCTGTAAATTTAATATGATAGAAAATTTATTTTTTAAAGCTTTTTATTTTTTTATTTTTATTTTTTATTTTTTTTATCATTTTTTTATTAAAGCTTTTTATTTGTATAACATATGTATGGGTAGTTCCCCAACAATGATCTTTACAAAGCTTTCCATTACAAATTTTACCCCCAGTCCCCTCCCCTCCCCTAGATGGCAGGAAGTCCACTACATGTTAATAATGTTGAAATGTAAAGCTTTTTATTTACAAAACATATGCATGGGTAATTTTTCAACATTGACCCTTGCAAAGCCTTCTTTTCCAAATTATCCCCTCCTTCCCCCACTTCTTACCCTAGATGACAGTTAAATATGTTAAAATATATATATTAAATCCAATATATGTATACACATTTACACAGTTATCTTGCTGCACAAGAAAAATAGGATCAAGAAGTAAAAAAAAACTGAGAAAGAAAATAAAATGCAAGCAAACAACAACAGAGAGAGTGAAAATGCTATGTAGTGGTCCACACTCAATTCCCAGGTCCTCTCTCTGGATGTAGATGGCTCTCTTCATCACTGAACGATTGGAACTGGTTTGAATCATCTCATTGTTGAAGAAAGCCATGTCCATCATTTTATCGTATATTCTTGTTGTTGCTGTGTATAAGGATCTCCTGGTTCTGCTCATTTCACTCAGCATCAGTTCATGTAAGTCTCTCCAGGCCTCTCTGAAATCATCTTGCTGGTCATTTCTTAGAGAACAATAATATTCTGTAGCATTCATATACCATAATTTAATCATCCATTCTCCAACTGATGGGCATCCACTCAGTTTCCTGTTTCTTGCCACTATAAAAAGGGCTGCCACAAACATTTTTGCACTTGTGAGTTCCTTTCCCTTCTTTAAGATCTCTTTGGGATATAGGCCCAATAGAAACACTGCTGGGTCAAACAGTATGCCCAGTTTGATAACTTTTTGAGCATAGTTCCAAATTGCTCTCCAGAATGGTTGGATCCGTTCACAGTTCCACCAACAATGTATCAGTGTCCCAATTTTCCCACATTCCCTCTAACATTCGTCATTATCTTTTCCTGTCATCTTAGCCAATATGACAGATGTGTAGTAGTATCTCAGAGTTGTCATAATTTGCATTTCTGTGATCAATCGTGATTTGGAGCACCTTTTCATATGACTAGAAATAATTTTAATTTCATCATCTGAAAATTGCCTGTTCATATCCTTTGACTATTTGTCAATTGGGGAATGGCTTGAATTCTTATTTGAATCAATTCTCTACATATTTTAGAAATGAGGCCTTTATCAGAACCTTTGAATGTAAAAATGTCACCCCAGTTTATTGCTTCCCTTTTAATCTTGTCTCATTAGTTTTGTTTATACAAAAACTTTTTAACTTAATATAATCAAAATTATCTCTTTTTTGTTCAATAGTGAATTCCAGTTCTTCTTTGGCCACAAATTCCTTCATTCTTCACAGATCTGAGAGGTAAACTATCCTTTGTTCTTCTGTTTTGCTTATAATATCATTCTTTATGTCTAAATCATGAACCCATTTCAACCTTATCTTGGTATACAGTGTTAGGTAGGGATTAATGCCTAATTTCTGCCATACTAGTTTCCAATTTTCCCAGCAGTTTTTGTCAAATAGTGAGTTTTTATCCCAGAAGCTAGGGGTTTAGGTTTGTCACATACTAGATTAGTGTAGTCATTGACTAGTTTGTCTTGTGAACCTAACCTATTCCATTTATCAACTACTCTGTTTCTTAGCCAGTACCAAATGATATTGATGACCACTGCTTTGTAATATAGTTTTAGATCTGGCACAGATAGGTCATCTTCATTGGCATTTTTTTCATGAATTTCCTTGAAATTCTTGACTTTTTGTTCTTCCATATGAATTTTATTGTTATTTTTTCTGTATCAGTAAAATATTTTCTTGGGAGTTGATTGGTATAGTACCTAAATAAACAGATTAGTTTAGATAGTATTGTCAACTTTATTATATTTACTTGACCTATCCAAGAGCACTTGATATTTTTCCAATTGTTTAGATCTAACTTTATTTGTGTGGAAAATATTTTGTAGTTTTGCTCATATAGTTCCTGACTTTTCCTTAGCAGATAGATTCCCAAATATTTTATACTATTGACAGTTATTTTAATTGGAATTTCTCTTTGTATCTATTGATGTTGGATTTTGTTAGTGATGTATAAAAATGCTGATAATTTATGTGGATTTATTTTTTATTCTACAACTTTGCTAAAGTTGTGGATTATTTCTAATCTTTTTTTTAGCTGATTCTCTATGGTTCTCTAAGTATACCTTGTGATAGAAAATTTAAATAATAGAACAAGTAAACAATGACTGAGTGGTTAGCACATAAGCAGTTTCCAAATAAGATACAAAGGTTACTTGAGATATATAATGGCAGGGAACTCCTTACATTCCTTTCAGCTGTCTCCAACTCCCCTGGAAGGTTTCTGGTGTAAGCATGCCCCACATATCTTAGATTAAACAATAAATCTGGTCTCTAATAACAAACAAGTCTGGTTTCTAAGCTATACAAGGCTAGGTTGAAACAATGCAATAACATCTTCACGTACTCTATTTTTTTAGGGAAACTGGTTGACTAACTAGTTCCCTTAATTCAACATTAATTCTATTGCAAGGTCTTTTCTGAATTTTTTGGTTGATAGGATGAGTCAGTTTGCCCATTCTCCAAATCACTTTGTATTTATTTTGTATAATTCTCTGTTTATTTATCAAAAGTTTTTATATCTCCCAAATAAAAGATAAGCTTCTGCAAAGTAAGGACTAGCTCGCTTTTATATTTCTATTTCTAGTGTGTGGCAGTGACTATTACCTACTGGGCCTCTAATAAATGCTCTTTAAATAGAATGATTGATGGGAGAGGTGTTTTCTCACACTGAGAATATAGGTGCTCCCTCTTTAAGTTAACCTCTTAAAACTCTACTTCCCTTCAATGCTTAACTCACCTGCCATCTCCTAGGAAAACTCATTTTCTGAACTTCTGAGTGATAAATGCTCTCTTCCCTCCAAATGAAAATATATTTACTTATTTGTGTATGTGTTGTTTTATGATTGTCACAGTCAAAGAATTCACCATTAAATGGTCAACTTATTAGTGATGAACCTTTATGTATTTAGCAGAGCTGATCCTCCAAAAAAAAAGAATAAAAGAAAGAAGGAAAGAAAGAAAAAGAAAGAAAGAAAGAAAAACTCTGTCATTTGCATCTTATTCAGATTATTTCCAGCATGGTAAAACTTGCCAGAACTAATGCTCACCTGATATAGACTTTAAGAATCTACTGTCATCTCTACACTATGATGGAACATCAGAGGAGGCCTTTGTAGAGAGAACATCAGATTAAAAGATGTCACCAGTGAAATATATGATCACAAAACAAATAACACTCCCTTCAAAAAACAAAAACAAAAACAAACAATGCACCATGGTCTGATCGTGTAGCAAAGATTAGAGATAAACTGATGGACATTGTTAGTGCTAGAAATATTTTGTGAAAATTGAAGAAGGCTCCTAGTATACTAGGCATCTTTGCAATTGTTTGCTTATCTATCCCCATATTCTGTGAACTTGGATATGAAAAAGAGTCCCATAGGTTGGGCAAGCATGAATGGATTGTCCTTTAAAGGGAATATCCAAATCAATGAGACCACATCTATTTGAGTATTTGAAAATTTATGTCCTATCAGTAAAATGTAAGCTTTTGAGCTTCCCCATTTTTGTCTTTGTATTCCCATTTTTTATTTCTATCATGCCTTGTAAATAAATGTTTAATGTTAAAATAAGCATTTGTTGAATTAAAAAAATGAAAACCTCTAATAATTTTTACTTTTTAATGGAAAACAATATAGTGTTTTTAATGCAGTGATTTTAATACAGTGATTTAATACAGTGTAGTGGTACCTTAGAGTTGTCTTAATTTGCATTTCTCTGATCAATAGTGATTTGGAGCACCTAAAATGTAACCTCCCTAACCAAAAAAAAAAAAAGTGAGATTTGATTAGCTACTAAAAGAATAAGGGACCACAGATGTGATTCACTATATTTCTTTAGGAGGGAAGAAAAATGGAGTTTATTAGGTCAAGGGCCTTAATTACCATTTTTTGGTTTACTAAATATATATAGGTATCCCAAAAACATTAAAGTTCAAATGATCCTTCTCAGTTTTAGATTTTTTTTGAAAGTTGGTACTTTTAATTTCTAAATCAAATTTTCTAAAACTAGAACCTATTTCTGAAAAAAATCTAATATTTTATTTTTTTCTATCTATTCCCATGAAATTAATCAACGGTCTTACTTTCACCAATGTTATAGCCAAAGTTTCCTTATTTTCTGTAAGAGTATATTTACAAACTGACCATATGGGCTAGGCTTGAGTCAGGCTAATACCCTGGAAATTTATGTTTGATATTGGGATGAAACAAGATACTTGTAGGTCATTTAACAATTAAAAGAGATTTGCCTAGTGATAGCCTGGGGAAAATATTCAACAAGCATATATATTGAGGACACTGAGAACTGATTTAGCTGAAAGAAGTTCCCTGTTTCTTAGTTGCCCATGGTGGTTTGCCAGCATCAGAAGCTCCTGGTGGTTGTTTTGTACTCAGGCAACCAAGGAAGTGCTGACAGTAGCCTGAGCCTTTAGATCCCTGAGGTAATCTAGTCTTCCAAATGGTTTCAATACTTTTTTTTTATTAATACTTTTTATTTGCAAAACATATGTATGGGTAATTCTTCAACATCAACCCTTACAAAGCTTTCTGTTACAATTTTTCTCCCCTCCCCACCCCTCCCCTAGATGGCAGGATATCCACTACACGTTAATTATGTTAAAATACTTGACAAATCGAATATATGTATACATATTTCCACATTTATCATTGTTGTGCAGGAAAAGTCGTGTCTACAAGAAAGAAAAATCAGATAAAGGAAATACAATGCAAACAAACATCAATAGAGAGCATGAAAATGATATGTTGTGGTCCACATTTCACATCCCTCTCCCTGGGTGTATATGGCTTTCTTCACTGAACAATTGGAACTGGTTTGAAGCATTTCATTGTTGAAGAGAGCCATGTCCATCAGAATTGATCATCATATAGTATTGTTGTTGCCGTGAATAATGATCTCCTGGTTCTGCTCACTTCACTCAGCATCAGTTCATGCAAGTCTCTCCAGGCCTCCCTGAAATGGTCCTGCTGGTCATTTCTCACAGAACAATAATATTCCATAACATTCATATACCATAATTTATTCAGACACTCTCCAATTGATGGGTATCGATTCAGTTTCCAGTTTCTAGCCACTACAAAAAGAGCTGCCACAAACATTCTTGCACATGTGGGGCCCTTTGCTTCCTTTATGATTTCTTTGGGATATAAGCCCAATAGAAACACTGCTGGGTCAAAAGGTATGCACAGTTTGATAACTTTTTGAGCATAGCTTCAAATTGCTCTCCAGAATGGCTGGATCCCTTCACAGTTCCACCAACAATGCATCAGTGTCCCAGCCTTCCCACATCCCCTCCAACATCTGTCATTATCCTTTCCTGTAATTTTAGCTAATCTGACAGGTGTGTAGTGGTACCTCAGAGTTGTCTTAATTTGCATTTCTCTGATCAATAGTGATTTGGAGCATCTTTTCATATGATTATAAATAGTTTTAATTTCATCAGCTGAAAATTGTCTGTTCATATCCTTTGACCATTTATCAATTGGAGAATGGCTTGAATTCTTATAAATATGAGACAATTCCCTATATATCTTAAAGATGAGACCTTTATCAGAACCCTTGAATGTAAAGATGATTTCCCAATTTGATGCTTCCTTCCTAATCTTGTTTGCATTAGTTTTGTTTGTACAGAAACTTTTTGACTTAATATAATCAAAATTATCTATCTGGTGTTCAATTAAGAGTTCCAGATCTTCTTTGGACATAAATTTATTCCATCTCCACAGGTCTGAGAGGTAAACTATCCTATGGTCCTCTAATTTGATTACAATATCACTCTTTATATCTAGATCATGAATCCATTTAGATCTTATCTTGGTATGTGGTGTTAGGTGTGGGTCAAGCCCTAATTTCTTCCACACTAGTTTCCAATTTTCCCAGCAGTTTTTGGCGAATAGTGAGTACTTATCCCAAAAGCTGGGGTTTTTGGGTTTATCAAACACTAAATTGCTAAAGTTATTACCTAGATTGTCCTGATATCCTATCCTATGCCACTGATCTACTGCTCTATTTCTCAGCCAGTACCAAATGGTTTTGATGACCGCTGCTTTATAATATAATTTTAGATCTGGTACAGCAAGGCCACCTTCATCTGCCTTTTTTTTTTTCATTAATTCCCTTGAAATCCTTAACCTTTTGTTCTTCCAAATGAACTTTGCTACTATTTTTTCTAGATCTGTAAAATAATTTCTTGGGAGTTTGATTGGTATGGCACTAAATAAGTAAATTAGTTTGGATAGTATTGTCATTTTTATTATATTAGCTCGGCCTACCCATCAGCACTTAATGTTTTTCCAATTGACTAGGTCTGATTTTATTTGTGTGGAAAGTGTTTTGTAGTTTAGTTCGTATAGTTTCTGATTTTTTCTTGGCAGATAGATTCCCAAATATTTTATCCTATCATCCATTTTTTTTTTTGCTTTTTTTTGCAGAGGCAATTGGGGTTAAGTGACTTGCCCAGGGTCACACAGCTAGGAAGTGTCTGAGACCAGATTTGAACTCAGGTCTTCCTGACTCCAGGGCTGGTGCTCATCCGTTATTTTGAATGGAATTTCTTTTTGTATCTCTTGCTGCTGAACTTTGTTGGTAATATATAAAAATGCTGATGATTTATGTGGATATATTTTAAATCCTGCAACTTTGCTAAAGTTGGGAATTGTTTCTAGTAGTTTTTTAGTTGAGTCTCTAAGGTTCTCTAAGTATACCATCATGTCTTCTGCAAAGAGTAATAATTTGGTTTCTTCATTACGTACTCTAATTTCTTTTATCTCTTTTTCTTCTCTTATTGCCAAAGTTAACATTTCTAATACAATATTAAATAATAATGGTGACAGTGGGCAGCCTTGTTTCACTCCTGATCTTATTGGGAATGGTTCTAGTTTGACTCCATTACATACAATGCTTGCTGATGGTTTTAAGTAGATGCTACTAATCATTTTAAGGAAAAGCCCATTTATTCCTATACTCTCTAGTGTTTTTAATAGGAATGGCTGTTGGATTTTATCGAATGCTTTTTCTGCATCTATTGAGATAATCATATGTTTTTTGTTAGTTTGGTTATTAATATAATTGATTATGCTGATAGTTTTCCTAATATTGAACCAGCCCTGCATTCCTGGTATAAATTCTACTTGGTCATGGTGTATTATCCTGGGGATAACTTTCTGTAATCTCGTTGCTAAAATCTTATTTAAAATTTTTGCATCAATATTCATTAGGGAAATGGGTCTATTGTTTTCTTTCTCTGTTTTCACCCTACCTGGTTTAGCTATCAGCACCATATCGGTCTCATAGAAGGATTCTGGCAGTATACCTTCTGTCCCTATGTTCTCAAATAGTTTGTGTAGTATTGGAATTAATTGTTCTTTGAATGTTTGGTAGAATTCACATGTAAAACCATCTGGCCCTGAAAATTTTTTCTTAGGAAGTTGATTAATAGCTTGTTCTATTTCTTTTTCTAAAATGGGGCTATTTAAATAATTTATTTCCTCTTCTGTTAACCTGGGCAATTTATATTTTTGTAGATATTCCTCCATTTCATTTAGATTATCAAATTTATTGGCATAAAGTTGGGCAAAGTAACTCCTAATTATTACTCTAATTTCCTCTTCATTGGAGGAAAGTTCTCCCTTGTCATTTTTGAGACTAACAATTTGATTTTCCTCTTTCCTTTTTCTTATCAAATTAATTAAAGGCTTATCTATTTTGTTGGTTTTTTCATAAAACCAACTCTTAGTTTTATTTATTAATTCAATAGTTTTTTTATTTTCAATTTTATTAATTTCTCCTTTTATTTTTAGAATTTCCAATTTGGTATTTAATTGAGGGATTTTAATTTGTTCTTTTTCTTGTTTTTTTTTTTAATAATAAGCCCAATTCATTGATCTTTTCTTTCTCTATTTTATGCAAGTAAGCATCTGGAGATATAAAGTTTCCCCTTATAACCGCTTTGGTCATATCCCACAAATTTTGGTATTTTGTCTCATTATTGTCATTCTCCTGGATGAAATTATCGATTGTGTCTATAATTTGCTGTTTCACCCATTCATTCTTCAGGATTAGATTATTTAATTTCCAATTAACTTTTGGTCTATTTTCTCCTGGCCTTAGATTACATGTGAGTTTTATTGCATCACGATCTGAGAAAGATGCATTTACTATTTCTGCCTTTCTGCATTTGATTTTGAGGTTTTTATGCCCTAACACATGATCAGTTTTCCTATAAGTTTCATGAACCCCTGAGAAAAAAGTATACTCCCTTCTATCACCATTCAATTTCCTCCAGAGATCTGTCATACCTAAGTTATCTAACATTTTGTTTACTTCCCTAACTTCTTTCTTATTTATTTTGTGGTTTGATTTATCTAATTCTGAGAGAGCAAGGTTGAGATCCCCCACTAGTATAGTATTACTGTCTTTTTCTCCTTGCATCTCTGTTAGTTTCTCCTTTAGGAATTTGGATGCTATACCACTTGGTGCATATGTTTAGTATTGATACTGCTTCATTGTCTATAGTTTCCTTCCTTATCTCTTTTAATTAGATCTATTTTTGCTTTTACTTGATCTGAGATAAGGATTGCTATCCCTGCTTTTTTTTTGTTCACCTGAAGCATAAATGATTCTGCTCCAGCCCTTTACCTTCACTCTGTATGTATCTCTATGTTTTAGATGTGTTTCTTGTAAACAACATATTATAGGATTCTGGCTTTTAATCAATTCTGCTATCCACTTCCGTTTTAATGGAGAGTTCGTCCCATTCACAGTCAAAATAACTATATCTATATTTCCTGCCATCTTATTTACCCAAAGTTATATTTTTCTTTTCCCTTTTCCCTTACTCCCTTCCCCCCTCCCCAGTATTTTGTTTTTGATGACCACCTCCCTCTAACAGTCCTCCCCCTTTAGAATCCTCCCTCTTTTTTATACCTTTCCCCTAATCCTTCCATTAGTTTATCCCTTTCTTTTCCTCCTTTCCCTCCTACTTCCCTATAAGGAGGGCCAAGTTTTTCTTTGAAACCAAATGTGTATGATATACTCTTTTAGAGCCCAATATAATGAGAGTAAGATTTACACAATACTCATTGCCCTTCCTTCTTTCCCTCAATTATATTAGATTTTTTATGTCTCTTCGTGAGACTTTGCCTTATTTTACCTCCTTTTTTTACTTTATTTTACCTCCTTCCCCCCTTTCTTTACAGTATGATATCCCTTCCACCTCTAATTTCTTTTCCATTATTATCAAAGTAAAATCAAACTATACCACCATTCTTTAAGGATACCCATAGTAGAGATATATTTCTCAAGAGTTCTGTCCTTTTTACTTTTTTATGCTTCTCTAGATTTCTGTGTTTGGAGGTCAAATTTTTTGTTCAGATCTGGTCTTTTCATTAGAAATAGGTGAAATTCTCCTGTATCACTGAATGACCATCTTCTTCACTGGAAGATAATGCTCATTCTAGCTGGATAGCTTATTCTTTGCTGTAATCCAAGTTCTTTTGCCTTTCAGAATATCTGATTCCAGCCCCTTTGATCCTTTAATGTGGAAGCTGACAGATCTTGTGTAATTCTAATGACAGTTCCTCGGTATTTGAACTGTTTTTTTCTAGCTGCTTGTAATATCTTTTCTTTGGTGCAATAGTCCTGAAATTTGGCCATGATATTCCTTGGGGTTTTAATTTTGGGGTCTCTTCCAGGAGGTGATCGGTGAATTCTTTCAATGCCAATTTTGCTTTCTGATTCTAAAACATCAGGGCAATTTTCTTTCATGATTTTCTGGAAGATAGCATCAAGTTTCTTTTTTTCATCGTGGCTTTCAGGGAGTCCAATGATCCTTAGATTGTCTCTCCTGGATCTGTTTTCCAAGTCAGTTGTTTTTCCTAGGAGATATTTCATATTTTCTTCTATTTTTTATTTTTTCTTTTTTCTTGACTGATTCTTGAAGTCTTATTGAGTCATTCATTTCAATTTGTTAAATTTTAATTTTTAAAGTATTATTTCCTTCAGTTATCTTTTTTAGCTCCTTTTGTAACTGGCCAATTGAATTTTTTGGTTCATTGCATTCTTTTTCTATTTTGGCAATTTTATTTTTCAGTGAATTGTTGTCTTTTTCCAATTCACTAATTTTGTTTTTCAGTGAATTGTTATTTTTTCCAATTCACTATTTTTATTTTCCAATGAATTGGAGACTTTTTCCAATTCACCAGTCTTGTTTTCCAGTTTTTCACATCTCTGTTGCAGGGCAATGGTTTCTTCTTGCACTGATCTCAATTTATTTCCCCATTCTTCTTCTAGCTCTCTTTTGAGATTCTTTATGCAATCTTCCAGGAAAGCCTTCTGAAAAGGGGACCAGCTCATCCCCGCCTTTGTGACTTCCTCTGGGATTGTTTTCAGAACTCAGAATCTGGGGTCTGCCCTACTTTCTCTCTGTAGAAGCTGTCAATGGTGAGAGCTCTCTTCTGCTTCTTGCTCATGTTTTTGATTTTGAGGTCTAATTCAGAGCAGGGAATTCTGCAGCCATTTCAATTTGCTCTGGGGCAGTTTGCCGAGTTAACTTCCAGTCTGGGGCTGGTCGGCTAGATCCACACTAGGACCAGGCTGTCAGCTGCTCTCAATCCACCCTTTACCAAAGGCAGATCTGCCAAAGCACCTGCCTGCCAGCAGAGTAAAGTGGCCCAAGTGTCTCTCAGGGACTTCCTGGCAGCCTAAAATCCTCTCCTCCGTCCCAGCCCCGGACTTGCACCCCGGCTGCACACTGGCATCTGAGCGCTGGTGCCTGAGCGCTGGGAGCTGCTCGATCTCCTGCCCATCTGAAACTGACCTTCTCTGGAGTTCTTTCAAAATAGATTTTTGATAGAAGTGCATTGTACTCCAAGTGTTTGATGGACCCCTCACTCCAGAACCAGTTTGGAGGCTCAATTTGTCTGGGTCTGAGGGAAGGCCTCAGGAGCTCACAGAGAATGTCTGCAGTTCGCCATCTTGGCTCCGCTCCCCGGTTTCAATACCTTTTAAGGAAAAACTAGGGAAAAAATATGGAGGTGAGAGGTCAGGAAATTGTTCTCACCACCTCATATGAGGCTAGTACATGGTGTAGTGCGTGAGGAGTAATGTATGACTAACCTGGAAACATAAAACTAGAGCCAGATTTTAAAGGTTTTTGAAATCAAATAAAAGAATTTGTATTTTAACATAAAAGCATTAGGGAACCATTGAAGCATGTTGAATAGGTGAGTAATAAGGTCAGATTTGTGCTTGAAGAATATGAATTTGGCATCTTTTTTGGAGAATGGATTAGAGAAGGGAAAAGAGTAGATGTAGAGAGACCAAGTAGGAATTATCTTCAATGATGAAGACCTGGACTAGAGTGGTTGTGGTGTGCCCATAGAGAAGTTAATTATGATTATGGGTGGTGAGTAAGAATAAAGAATTGAGCATGTTCTGAGGTTATCTGGTGACTAGAAGGGTGGTGGTACTCTTACTAGAAGTAGATATAGAAAATAGGATGGTTTTAGGAAGAAATAAAGGGAGAGCTAAGTGGTACAATGGATCAAGGACTGGGTCTGGAGTTAGAAAGAGAAGTTCAGATTCAGTCTCAGATATTTGGTAGCTCTGTGACTCTGGATAAATCCATTTAACCCTGTTTACCTCAGTTTCCTCCTCTGTAAAATGATCTGGAGAAGGAAATTGCAAAGCAATCTAGTACCTTTGCTAAGAAATCCCCAAATGGCATCATACACAATTGAAATAACTAAATAATGGAAATAACAACACTATAATGGAAAAAATGAGTTATGTCTTAAATGTGTTCAGTTTAAGGTGCGTGGAGTCATACTAATGAGGATATTGCATATAGATGCACTTGGGAGAGAGATGAGGGCTGAATATAAGGATTCAGGAGTCATCTTCATAAAGTTAGTAATTGAATCCATGGAAGCTGATGGGATCACTGAGAGAGAGTTCAGGTTAGGGAAAATAAGGCATCTAAAGATCTTCCAAGGAGACAAAGATATATAGAAAAGAGCCACAACTAAGATGTTACAAAAACCCAAGGAGAAAAGTTGCTTGACATTATCTGTGTCTGCTTGGTGCTTCTCTGTGAGATTTCCTCTTTTCATCCCTTTTAATCTGTTGTGAAACTTGAGATTTGACTGTTGTTTAACTAATGCAGGTTTGAAATAAAATCAGGCCAAGGTCACAGCTGAATAAAATATCTAAACATCTTACTATTTGGTATCCTAGGAGAAATGAGTTCATAGATTCATTTCAGTTCCAAGATGAAAAGCCACTATTATAAAATCACTGTGTAATTGGAATTACTTTGGAAGTTTTGGCAAACACTGTTGCCAGCAGAGCAAGTGGATTGAATGAAGATCCTCAAAAGAATACTCTGGGCAGTTATAGTAACCAAATGTATGAAGATTGTGCCAAATATTAAACTTAAATCATAGAAGTTTCTCTTCAATGTTCTAAAAGGTTTACATGCTATTCCTTTAATCTATGAAGATTTTACAAAATCTTAATGCTTTGCTGAATCTGGAATCATCAATTTAGTAGTGGTCCATCAATGGTCCAGATTTCAATCAATTCATGCTTTCAACCTGTCTGACTCTTTATTCATGCCCTCCCATATCTTCTACAGAGCAGCTCCTCAGTATTTTAGGATCTCTTAGCATTGATAGAACAACTGAGAATATGAGCTATCTGATCGCTATCTCTGGAAAGATCTAGTTTCTTTAAACCACTTCACCTGTAAATCTTTGTTGATGATATATGACAGCCTTCTTTGGTCCACAGTAAGCCTCTACTATTGATAACCAAAATTCAACAAATTTTGGCCCATTTAACAAGCATTTAGCAACATAGACAAAAAGTCAATGTCTCTATATCTAGAAGAGTATTATGAGGTAGTAGAGAAGATAATATGCATATATATTATCTATCTATATATAATCATAACATAAAATAGAATATTTTATAAATATATGGCTTATACCTCATAGGGGAGATAAACCAGGAACAGAAAAATGCTACTTGATTCAATGAATCCTAGTTCATGGATCCACTAGTCCAATATCTCTTTGTTTTATATATAAGGATTTGAAACCTTAAGAAGTGAAGCTACACAATGAGAAGCAAAGCAGGGATTTAAACCAGACCCCTTAACTTCATATTCTCTTGCCACCAAGCCCACTCAGCTTGTCTTAATATTGGCATCATTTGGACATACAATGGTGTTTCACCCTTTCCCATTTTACTCAACCTTTGAGAATCAAGATCCAAATATCAAAAAGGAAAGTAAAATTTTTTGGTGGTAAACTATTAGTTGAAGGTATAGTTTGTGAAAAAAAGCTAGCCAAACCAGTTCGAACAGTTATATGATGAAGACAACCATGGCAACTGAGTGTGGATCACAACACAGTATTTTTACTCTTTTTGTTATCTGCTTGCATTTTGTTTTCTTTCTCATTTTTTTCCCTTTTTGAACTGATTTTTCTTCTGTAGTATGATAATATGGAAATATGTATAGAAAAAATTGCTTATGTTTAACATAGATTGGATTATTTGCCATGTAGGGGAGGGGCTGGGGAGAAGGGAAAAATTTGGAACACAAAGTTTTGCAAGGGTGAATGTTGAAAACTATCCATACATATGATTTGAAAATAAAATGATTTAATGAAAACATTTTTTAAATTAAAAAAAATATCATATCACAGTTTGTTTAACCATTCCCCAATTGATGAGCATCCCCTCGATTTTCAATTCTTAGATAATACAAAAAAAATAGCTGGTATACATATTTTTGTACAAATAGATCCTTCCTCCTATTTTGGATGTCTTTGAGATATAGACTTAGCAGTAGTACTGCTATGTGCATATGCAGACTTTGATAGCCCTTTGGCCATAGTTCCAAATTACTCCCCAGAATGGTTGGACCAGTTTACAACTCTATCAACAATGTATTAATGTCCCATTAATTAATAATCTTTCCCCACATCCCCTCCAACATCAAACATTTTTCTTTTTTTTATCATATTAACTACTCTGATAGGTGTGAGGTAACTCAGAGTTGTTTTAATTTGTTTCTCTGATCAGTAGTGACTTAGAGCATTTTTACTTATAGCTATAGATAGCTTTGATTTCTTTGTCTGAAAATTGCCTTGCATATCCTTTCATCATTTATTGATTGGGGAATGACTTGTATTTTTATAAATTTAACTCATATTTCTATTTGAGAAATGAGGACTTTATCAGTGATACTTGTTGCAAAAATTCCCCCTGCCCCCAGTTTTCTGCTTTTCTTATAATTTTGGTTACATTCATTTTGTTTGTGCAAAATTTTTTAAATTTTAGATAATTAAAATGATCTCTTTTACAAAAAAAAGCTAGCCAAAATCTTTGCCTCTAGAAGCCTATATATAGTTTAGCAATGACACATATATAAACACATCAATATAAAAACAACAGATAGTATCACAAAAATGGCTCTGATTTTTTCTTTTAGGTGAAAAAATCTTTATAAAAGACTGTCACCAGTATCCTTTATTTAACTCTTAGAGGAGTAATGAAAGAAAGGAAGCTCCCCACTACTCTGATAAGATTTTGGCATTAGAACCTTAGCCAGACAGCCAGAGATAGATTACCTCTGGTCTTGTAGTGATTGGGGTAGTCCCAATTTAAAAATTGCTCCTGTTGTGAACTATCCTTAGCTGTACATTTTCTGCTACTCATAAATTTTTTTGCATGAAACTTGAACTGAATTTTGAAACTGGGGGTAAGTGTTAAAATGTGCAGAGAATGCCCCAATTTCAAGGGCATCATTTCCAAACAATACAACTAAAGTCATTAGGCTTCCTAATATTACTGGATTTTATTTCCTGCAGTGCAAAAAGATATTAATTTGATATTTAGAACTTATGTGAAGCCATAGTTTAATACCCTTTCTTTTAAACTTCTAATATAATTCATATTGATATGGTACTTCAAGATTATTAAGGTGTTATTTTTTCATAACAATCTTATAAGGTAATGTTCAAGCATTATTATTTCCGTTTTGCAATAAAGAAACAAAAAGCTCTCTGCAAGGTTAAGGTGACTTACCTAATGTTACATAGTGTCAAAGTTGAGATTTAAAACAAAGCCTCCTGAATTTAAGTTGAATGCTAATTTGCCAGTGTTTTTAGAAAATTAATTTATATAAGTCTAAGGTGGGTTGAATGCTCTTGAAAAAAGCAAATGCTTGATATGCCATTTTATATAAAAATGGTTTTCTGATCTTGATCTGTGATCCAGTTGCTTTCTTCCCTGAATATGTACTGTTGCCCTGTCTTTTAAAACCATTAAATTAAAATGTCAGGAACCATTATTGTAATAATTAAAGAAATCAGCTAAAGAGATTTCTGGTTCTTAATTTTTATGATGGATGTTCTTAAGGATGGCTCTGTGGGAGCACAACTTCATTCCTTTTTCTTCACCTTTATCTAGAGATGAATATTTTTATGTTTATGTGCACATATTTACATATATAGCATATATTTTCATCTTTTAATTACCCATATTAATGAAAAGATGTAGGGCTACAAATACTTCACTGCTTTTTGATTTCATTTTAAGTGTCCCTTCAAAGGATAGAGGTCACTATCACTCTATAACTTCACAGATGACCTTTGCTGTTGTTATAGCAGCTCAAAATGTATTAATACTGGTCTTTAGACATTACCAGACACATATCCAAAGTCTTACCAATCTGGTAGGACCTACTAGAGTTTGTAATAATCCAAAATAATGGATAATGCAAGTCATTTCAATAGGCTTAGGGGTGTATTATATGGTTCTTTGTATCAGATTTTTTTTTAAATAACAACACATAAATTACTATAGTTTATGTTTTCCTTTATTTAAAGATTTGGGCTGTCCATATAGTAACTTTCATTCTTGCTACATGATCATATCACCTCCTTTTCTGGTCATATAAATACTAAAAGGTTCCTTTTATGTGACTTTGACTGGTAATGTGCTGTAGCCATCTTTCCACAGTCTTTGGAGAAGCCATCATTTTGATTCTTTGGAGAGTAAGATATTCTATGATTCACATCATTATAGCATCACTGGGATAATAGCACTGAAAATAAGGGTCCTATCTCAATATGAGATCATTGATAGTACTAGGGCAAATTTCCAAATGCCATTCAAAAACATTTATTAAGTGCCTAATATATGCAAAGCACTGTGCTAGCCATGGAGAAGGTAAAATACTTATGACAAGGATGACCATATATCATTTGAGGGATGTCTCAGCAACATATCAAGTAGCTGGAAAAGTTCCTACAATAATAAAAACCAATTATAAATGATTGTAAGTTAAGCATATTTAAAAAAATGTTCATAGATATATTATCCTATTAAACACTTCAAACCCCAGTGTTTTCTTCTGCTCTATTCCTATGTTGGAAGGTTTGCTTTTGTGTAATTCAGTGTACATCATGAAGAAGAACAATAGTAATTTCTCTATCACCTTGCTGATTTAACAAAGGGAAATTTACTGGTCTTTTAAGGGTGTTGTGTTGTTTCCATAATATATCTCACAACAATGATGCTTTTCTATGGAATTAATAGTATTTTATTTTCTTAAGTAAGGTTTTAGGAAGCTTACTATCAGGTTTAGTCATAAGGCCTTGAGCCTCAATTAATTCAAGTCTAACAATGTCTCACCTGAGTTGGGCAAATAAACTGTAGTCAGTGTTTATATTAATTAGGTAAAAGAATTTATTTTGATTCATTTGTTAGTTCCTTCTGTTGGGGGTGGTTGTTAAAATACCATGATTATAAGAAAGCAAACACTTCATTGTCTTTTCTTCCTCTGGTAGGCACTGACTGAGGAATTTTTAGAGGTGAAAAAACCTTACAAGTCAACAAGTATTTATTTATCATATTTATCACAAAACTATGTGCCAGGGACTGTGTAAGTCCTGGAAATACAAAGACAGGCAAAAATTTAGTATGTAGCTTTAAGGAGCATACATGCTAATTGGGGAGAAAACATAAACAAATGGGTAACTAAAAGATGAAAGGGGGAGAGGGAGTAGAGAACCCCCAGAAAACAACAACAACAACAACAAAACCAATACAGCTGAATTCCTGTTCACAACTCCTCCAAAATGAATCAGAATGAATCCTAAAGCAGAAAGCCAGAAAAAGTTACAGTGAATTCTTTGTCCAAATCAGTATAGCAAGACGGAAAAATCTATCGATACTGGAGGACTGGGTTGGGGCAGGAGAACAAGACCATTGCAATGCAGAGGCTAAGTACCAGAACCAGAGGAGGTCCCACATCTATATTGGAGCATAGCTTTGGGAGGTAGTGACTACAGCTATGTTGTCTATTACCCAGTTCTGAGTTGCAGATCTAAAGTAGATTGAGAAGGAGACTTGAACATGGGAACAGCATTTCTGGGTGGTATACTGAGAAAACAGGAAATTTTAGAAGTAAGCAACAGCTATTTGGTTCAGATTCCTGGAGAAGAGTGGAATCTCAGTTTTAGCGTGTAGCCCGGCCAACAAAGGAGTGACCAGGACAGTAATCTCACACCAAAATGGAGCCTGCAGTTCTGTCACGTATTCAACAACCCTTCTGCTTCCTAAGTTGTTACTAAGTCCAGCAGCATTCTTCTGTTACGCTGACCAAAACCCAGTTCAGGAACTTGTAGGAGTCAGACTAAGGTGGGGCTGGGAGAGCAGTAATCAAACATTTTTAAAATTTTATTTTATTTTCACTTCCAAGTTCTCCCCCTCCTCCTTTCCATTCCCTCACCCATTGAGAAGGAAAAAAAAATAAAATGCATTTCAAATATGTATAGATATACAAAATAAATTTTCCCCATCTCTCCACACCCCCTAAAAAAAGCAAGAAAAAGAAAGATCTTGAAGAAAATATGCTTCAATGTGCATTCTAAGTTTATTTGTTTTCTTTCTGGAGGTGTTTACCATGTTTTGCTATAAGTTCCTTGGAATTATAGTTGATCATGAAGTGATCGAGTAACTAAGTCTTTCAAAATGGATTATCCTTATTCTTACAATATTGATGTTCTATATGAATTATTTTCCCAGTTCTATTCATTGTGTTCCAGCAATGACTTTGCAATGGATCAATCCAATCTGGGAGCACCAAAAGCTTGAATGTTCCCAAACTGCCTCTGGGATTCTGGAAAAATATAATACTTAGTTTTCTAAGAAAGGACTAGCCTAAATCTTTCCTCCATAAATGTGGCAGAATCCAGCCTTAAAAACAGGTTTAAAGTGAAGAAGAGGGTTTGAAAGAATAAGCAAACAAACAAAAAGAAGCTCCCCATAATGAGCTATTATGGTAGCAGGGATACTCAAGATAAATTCAAAAGAGAATGACTCCATAATATCTACCAGCAAAGCTTCTGACAAAATCCCAGGAAGAGATAAGAGGTTTTTGTTTGTTTGCTTTTAAGTTTTTATAAATTAAAGTACCAAAGGGAAAAAAAAAAAAAAGGAAGACAATATGGGCTGTAGAAGAAAGAAATGGAAAGGGAATTAATAGCTTGGCACAAAAAGTAAAAAATCCTGTCCAATTAACACATGTCCTGAAATCAGAATGGACTAAATCAAAGCCAATGATTCCATGATTCAATGAGAAATATTAAAAGAAAGTCAAAAAGCTGAAAAAAATAGAAGATATGTAAAGTATCTCATAGCAAAAACAATTGACCCAGATAATAGATTGAGAAGGAAAAAATTAAGAATTGAACTATCTGGATATGTGTTAAAAAAAAAAAAAAAAGCCTAGAATCTTGTTTCAAAAAATCATGTAAGAAAACTTTCCAGAGGGGCAGCTAGATGTGCATTGAATAGACCATGGGTCCTGAAGTCAGGAGGAGCTGATCTCAAATCTATTCTCAGACACTTAATACTTCCTAGCTGTGTAAACCAGGCAAGTCACTCAATCCCAATTGCCTCAGAAAAAAAAGAAAGCAAATTTTGCAGATCTTTTGGAACCAGATGGCAAAATAGAAATAGGAGGAACACACCAGTCACTTCCTGAGAGACCCCCAAATGAAAACTCCTGGAACCTTATAGCCAAAATCCAGAGTTTTAT
This sequence comes from Myrmecobius fasciatus, assembly GCA_023553655.1. Lineage (NCBI taxonomy): Eukaryota > Metazoa > Chordata > Mammalia > Dasyuromorphia > Myrmecobiidae > Myrmecobius > Myrmecobius fasciatus. Next base: position 419,621 of record JAJPUD010001055.1, read on the forward strand.
GATCAAATAAAAAATTACTTCAAGCAGCCAGAATTCAAGTAAGTACTAATAAGTCAAGTGATCACACATGATTACACATGATAGTTTCCAGTATAAAGTACTGGAAAGCTAAGAATATAATCTTCTAGAAGGCAAAGAATATAGGCTTAGAGTCAAAAATAACGAGTATAATTAAGTATAATAATACATACTACAAGATTAAGTATAATACTATGGGGGGGGGGATGGACTTTTAATGAAAAAGATTTTCCTGATAAAATTCCTGATAAAAACAAAAACAAAAACCCAGCAGTAACTGTGTAGAAACATAAAATGGTGAATATAAATGAACAATGATGATTGACTAAACCAGGATAAACTGCTTACATTTTAATAGAGGGAGATTTCTGTGTCTCTCTGAGTACTATCATCATGATGGGTCATTGAGGCAGTCCAAATAAACATGTCCCAGGGGTAGTTTTATTTTGTCTTGATTTTAAAAGAACAGAAAGATAGGGGGAAAGAGATATCCCTGGAAGACAGGGAAGGAAAAGGAAGGTTAGGAAAAATGCTCTCACATAATTAAGGTTTTTTTACATTTGTTTTTAAGAGTTTTGAGTTTTAGGTTCTCTCCCTTATCAATCACAATTAAGAAACCACATGTGAAGTTATGCAAGACATTTCCATAAAAGTCAATTTGTGAAAGAAAATATAGATCTCCCACTCTAATGGAAATAAAAACCTTCAAGAAAAATTAAGTTAAAAAGAGAGAGAGAGAAGGCTTCAATCTGTATTCAGACAAAATCAGTTCCTTCTCTGGATATGGATAGTATTTTTCATTCTAAGTCCTTCAGAGTAGTCATGGACGATTGTATTACTGAGAATAGCAAAGTCATTTATAGCTGGTTATCCCAGAACATTGCAATTACTTTGTATACAGTAAATTTCACTGTGTTCATGGAGGACTTTCCAAGTTTCGCCTCCCTCCCCCGTCCCCCCAGCATCCTGTTCATCTTTTCCCAGAGAACGATAATATTCCATCACAATAATCAGTTTATTGACCCATTCATTCCCCAATTGATGGGCATCCCTCAATTTCCATTTTTTTGCCCTGAGAACTGCTATGAATATATATATATATATATATATATATATTTTACTTCTAGATCATTTTCCTTTTTTTTTTCTTTTTTTTTCCTAATCTCTTTTGGTATTCATGCCTAGTAATGGTATTATTAGGACAAAGGATATGCCTGAATTTACAGACTTTTGGGCACAGATCATATCTTTTGATCATTTATCAACTAGGGCATGGCTGTTATTTTTTTATAAATTTGACTATGAAGAACTTTAAAAGTCAAAGGAGTTTATATTTAATTGTGGAAATAATACAATGACACTAGAATTCATGGTGAGAGGAGATGGGCTGGAGGAGTTGACATCATCAAGCCTTCCATTTAGAAAAATCACCTTGGCAGCTGAGTGGATGATAGATTGGAAAGGGAGAGAAGATGCAGGGAGTTAGATTAGAAGCTTATTATGGTAGTGTATGTCAGAGGTGATTAGTATCAGGACTAGAGTTGTACTTTTGTGAATAAAGTATTTAAGAGATGCTGATAAAGTAGAAATGGCAATATTTGGCAACAGATTATATATTTGGGGAGCATGATGGTATCCTTGTCAACAATAGGGACACTGGGAAGATAAGGTTCAGGAAAGGTTTGTTTTGGATCTGCTAAATTTCAGGAGGAAAATAATTATCATTTAATTCAATTCCTTCATTTTATAAATGAGAAAACTGAGGCCCAATGAAGTTAAATGATTTTTCCCTGGGGTTACACAGTTTGTTAGTGACAAAATCTAGGCTTCCTAACATAGAACTGGCTCTCCTAAAATATGTCAGATTCTTAGAATGATACTATTTTCCAAATAATTAAGTTAATTCCAGAAATTGACTCAAGATTTTCTCATTTCCATACCCAATTACCATAGAATGCAATAAATGAAACACAGGGCATCAGGAACAAAGAGAAGTCTACTGATTTTCATTAAGATTTCCTGAAAGCCCTATTAAGATGGATGAAAGCCTTGGCTAAAGCATGGGGATAGAAGAGAGGAGGAAGGAACAGTTGTCTTTGTATGCATATTATTTATGTATTCTTAATAAGACTATTTTTGAATTTTTTCTTTATTTTACTGTATTTAGTATATTTTATTTGGCCTAATACATTCAGAATTCTCATTCACTAAGGATATATGATATAAAGGATATAGTTGCATAAGACTCAAAGAATAGAGAAAACAAGAGCCAATAATATCTGTTAGGCCAGTTTGTTGAGTACTGATCTCTGACTTCATCTTGGTCTTCCCCTTATCTTTCCTGACTGTCTTGATTAAAACCAAAAATAGGAAAATCACTTCTACTGCCCCTTCTGTCTCCTCCTACCCCTCCCAATTAACTTAGCAGAAATTGTACAAATTTCTAGCGTAAACCTAACTCTTCTGGGCCCAGCACAGATTAGTCTTTAAGTATACTCTAAAGGTTAATCACAATGGTTTGCAAAGAAATTTGTATGCTATTTCTTTTGATAAAGATTTTTTTCTCCCAGCTAGGGGCCCCCAGCAGAAGCTCCAAAATCTCAGAGCCTGGGGGTTCTGGGGGTGAGTGCAGCTCACTTTATTTGCACCCAGAGTGCTTAGCATATGTCACGTCCCATTATGTGATTCCAAGGACTCTGTCCAAGGGATTTTCTTGGGAGATAATGGAATGATTTGAAATTTTCTTATTCAGTGTGTCCCCATTTTTACATGTAAAGCAATTGAGGCGAACAGGGGACACACTGCACCATCTAGTAACCCTGTTAACAAATAGGTGTTTAACAATTGCTTATTTTACTGAAAGAGAACTAAACTTGGGCATCACGGGCCGGGCTACAGCTGCATGACCTTGGGCAAATCATCCCCCTCTTTGGGCCTAAGTTTCCGCACTTATGAAGGGAGTGGAAAAGAATTCCACCATTTCCCACTGCAGCCCTGAGACTGCCGGGAAGGTGATGGCTGCGGCCGCTGACTCTGGATAACCAAGTCCTCCACCACCATTGACAGGCTTCAGAGCGGGTCAGGCTCACAGCTCTCCGGCCAGTATGTAGTTGCGCGTGTGCGTGTGCACGTCTCCCTCACGTCCACTCACGACCAGCGGGCCGCTTTCTCATCCCATAGCCTGCCCAGTCACAGGAATCCCGACCAAACCAACCCGGTGAGCCTCACCAGCACCACCTCCGCGGGGACCGGAAGTTGCAGTGCCAGGACTCACAAGCCTCCAGCTCCGAAGTCAGAACGCGCGGCGGCCGGAAGCCGCCCTTCCCGAAGCTTGTGCGGCTGCGCAGGCGCATGAGAGAAAAAGGGGGAGGAGTTCAGGGAAACCCGGCGGGGGGAGGGAAAGTGTCCTCTGTTGGTGGTGATGATTGAGGGGGGGGCCGGCCAAGGAAGATGGCGGAAGCTGGGGTGAGTTATTGGGGGCGGGGAGAGGCGGGGGGAGGCTTCAGCAGCAGCACGGGGCGCTGGAGAGAATGGCCTGAGAAGAGAGGCGGCCCTTGCCACGGGACCCCCCTGGCGTTGTGTCGGCTCGTGGGAGGCTCGGGTGATTCCAGGGTCTTGACTTTGGCTGGGAGCCCTGCGCCGTGGCGGCTGGGGATGAGGCCGGATCGCAGGGGCCTGGAGAAGAGAGGGCGAGACGGTGTGGGGCTCAGGGTCCTGCCCGGAAGGAGGAAGATGGGGGCTTGCATCTATTAGGTGGCGGGGCCGGGCGGAGGTGGGGGGGGGGGAGGGAGGGGGTGGGATCTCGGAGGCTAAAAGCCCAGGATGCTGCCTTAGGTCTGTGTGCACTTGGGTGTCAAGCTGAGGAGATGGATGCGCACAGGTAGCCTCCGTCCTGGGATAGGCGTGGGGATACTGAGGGCTCCAGAGATGGATGGGGAAGTGGGGAGTAAAACAGGGATAACCATGGGATGTGCATGAGTAACCTGGAGTGCTCAGAGATCGAGAGGTAACTCTCGCTTGGGTCTTTTAAGTTGAATGTTGATAACAGGGAGGAGGGGGGTGTATGAGCCATGGGAATTGACATGCTTTGGTAGATACTATATTGGTGTAACTGTCCAGGAAGTGTTGAAACTTAGTCCTTCGAAACAGTACTTTTTCCAAACAAGCTTTAGAAACCCTAAAACGATAAAGGTAGTTATTTTTTTTTTTTAATTGTTTCTAAGGTGTATTTCTTCTGCATTGCTGAAAAGGGGGAAGGGTGGAATAGGAATTCCTGTAGATTCCTGAAGTATTGAGATTGGTTTAGGAAAAAGATGAATTTAGAATTGCAAAGGACAATGTACTTTTTTTTTTTTTTTTGAGAGAAATAGGTCAAGGAGTAATTAGATTATTATTTTAGTCCTTTCAGTTTGGCTAATAAACCACTGGGCAAAAATGAGTCGAGAAGAAGAGACTGGTAAGGATCAGAGAAGGAGAAAATCAAGTATTAACTCATTTCCTCCTCTTTTTTGCTTGGATATTTTTTTTCAATAACATTTTCTGTCAAAATTGTTTATAGAGCACTTCTAGAGTAAAGTGTCTGGATCATGACTCATGCCTATTTAGAAGGAAGATTTCCAAAATATGATAGCTGTCGTTTTTATAGATGTCTTCATTGAATATAAAAAGGAAAATTGTTTTCATTTGAAAAGAATTACTTAGGTGGCATCTGAAAACAAATTTCAAACGTTGATGGCATTTGGCATTGAAAAACAGTAATGGAATGAGAAAGGCTTTTAGTGACTGGTATTTTAATTGTATCCTAATATATACTTTTGCACCTGAGAGGCTGTTAATAGGTTTTAATGTAAAATGGACAATAGTAAGTTATTTTTCTAGTGCATATCTTTTTCCTTGGCGTGTTTAGGTTAAAATATTTAACCCTGCTTAGCTATCTTCTGAATTGAATTTGTTTTAATTTAGGAAAGTTAACCTGCTTGGTTTACTAGAGTTGCTGAATTAGTCTAATGGTAATGTTACTACTATTTTAGGAATACAGTCCTAATTAAGAAAGCATGGCAGTGCAGATTAAACATATAAAAGAGGAGTGAGGTAGTAATTTGACTTCATTATTTTTATAACTTCTCTATCAGAAAATCCTGAATACAGGCTATTTTAGGAAATACATATAGTATTGGTTCTTCAGTAATAGTTTGGAAATGGAGAGTACTGTGGTTTTGTATTTCAACCTTGAATTGAATTTGTATTAACTGTATTACAGTAGTTAAGATGAATCTGATTTAAAAAAAAAAAATTATCTTAAAAGTTACCTGTTGGCAGTAGCCATTTTTTATGAAGACTTAAGAGCCTTATGATGTAGATTACATCTTAAATTATAATGGTTGATTACTTTTAAAAGTTCTTAGCAATAATACAAGTGTTCTACTCTTAATAGAGTTGTCAGTTACTACAAAACAGTCATACTTTTAGTCATTACTGAAAAAAACTTTAGTTATCATCTAGACTCCTCATTTTTACAACTCAAGAAGTTTAGGCCTACAGTGATTGTGAGTTGGCCAAACTAATGTAGTTAAGATAATGACAGAACACAACATCTCCTGGATTCTTGTTCAGCCTTGTTTTTTCCTCTCTTTTTGGTGAAATGTATAAGAAAAATTACTCTGAAAGGAAAGGTTCATAGCAAAGCTTAACCTTGAAGTTTTCTAGCTATCATCTAATCTATTCTATCCTATATCTATTTTTTTATGCCCTGAGAAGCCTTATCTCCTTGTTGTAATGTGGAAAAGACTTTTCATCTTATTTAAGTGATTTGCTGATGATCTGTGGGAGGCAACCTGGTACCTTGGGAAGAGTACTGAATCTGGAGCCAGAGAATCTGGATTCAAATTCTACCTGTGATTCTTATCTTTTAAGATCTTGGGGATGTCACTTCATTTACTTGTTCCTCAGTTTTCTCACTCATGGGAAGAAAACTCTAGATATACAATCCAATGGATTCCAAAATTAATTACAATTTATATGGCTGCTTTGGAAATAACTACTATGTGGCTTTTGGCAGATTGCTTAACCTCCAAACCTTAGTTTTCTCATATATAAAATCAGGAGGTAAGACTAATTGGTCACTAAAGGCCCTCCAAAACCGATTTCTGTGATTTTTATGAGCCACATTTTATTATTCATTATATTGTATATTTTTACATGTGAAATCATACTCTTAATCCATAATCAAGAATTACACATACACTTTGAATTCTTTGTTGTAGTAGTAGTGGTAAAATTACTGTTTATGAATTAGCATTTGATCCACCTAAACTCTTTTACCCAGTTCCCTTAGTGACCCACAGAGTTTGTTTTTGAGGCTCCTGGCCCGACTTCATGGTACATTCTTTGGCAATGTAGCAGATTTTTTCTTTTTTCTCTTTACAAACTGGCCTATGGGCTTCAGTTTCCTTATCTCTAAAATGAGAAGATTGGGATTAAGTCCCTAAAATTTCCCTTACATTTAAAAAATTATTTTGACCTTCTAATTAATTTTTTGGAACTTTTATTTTGCTACTCAGAGAGGTGGTCTCATGTTGTTTCTCTGACCTTTTTTTAAACCATTACATGAAACAAATGGATTCTGTCAGTTATAAAGGTTATATAGGAAAAACTAGAATTATATCAATGCAACAAGTAAGGCTTATGTAAACAGCAGTAAAATAGCATAAGTGAACAATTTAGGAAGTTGCTAAGAGACGAAAAGACTCTAAAAAAGAGTTCTTAACTCTTAAAAAAGAGTGGGATTCTTGAACTTGTGATAACTATTTCAATATATTGGGTTTACTTTATGCATTTAAATGCAGTAGTCTGAGAAGGGGTACATAGTTTTCACCATTCTGCCAAAGGGCTTCCATGATACCAAAAAAGTCAACACCTAACTGGTCACTACAGGATGATAGATTTAAAGCTGAAAGGAACGTTGTTTAGACCAATTCCTTTGTTTTACAGATGAAGAAATTGAGGCATGGGTAGGCTAAGTGAGTTGCCAGGTCACAGTAATGAAGTTTGATATTTAGATTCATGCCCATACCCTCTGATCTTTTTACAGCAATCTTTTTACAGTATTCTGCAGCTGATCGTGCTTGGAATTACCTTAAAAATTGGGCATTTATGCTATTTTCTTAAGAATTGCTTAACCTAAAACATTTGTTTTCATTTTTAGAAATCTGGACACAGAAAATCAATAAGATATTAGATCACTTTGTTTCTCAGTGTTCTCTTAGCCCTTTAAATTAGAGAATAAAAACTTTGTTAGCCACAGAAAGCTAGAGAGTACCAACCAGAGTCCACATATAAGATATGTCCTTAGTTTTTTTTCAAGCTTTAGAATGTCACTTTATTCTAAAAGGTAGAACACATACACATATACAGACATACATGTGTATATACCCATCAACTATATTAGTTTGAACATAGGTTGTATTTTTCCTTCTTAAATCTTAAGAGTATAAAACTTGAATGTAGTATAGTTAGTGTTGTTTTCAGTGTACTTTTTCCTTTTCAAAAGATTTCATTTTAGGAGCATAGTATTTATTCAGTACAATTATTTTTATATTTATATTAATATGTTGTTTTGGGGTTCATGCAGTGGGAATATATTGCTAAAATTGTTATATCCTGGGACTTTTGGTAACTAACTAGTTTATTTGGAACAAGACAAAAATTGTTAAAATAAATTCTGCTCCATAGAGACCCTAGCTTAATGCATTTTACATGTCATAAACACATATTTTAGTATTTGTTCAGTCAGTCCTGGAGTTCCATCTTCGGAAACTTCCCCTGGATTCTCTTCCAGAAAGTGGCTCTGCTCCTGTCCCATCTCAATGCTAGAGCAGCTAAGGATTCCTTCCTGGCATTCCCAGTTAGAAGGAAGCACATTTCCCCATGAAATCAGTCTTCTAAATGATGATCATAACATTTATCTAGTGCTGTAAGGTTCATTAGTGCTTTTTATTCCACATATTCATTTCCTACTTTATGAATGAGAGAGACCAAGAATTAAAGTGACTTGCTCTGGTCACTGTTTGCTCAGAGCAGGATTGGAATCCAGTTTTCCTGCCTCTATGTCCCTCTTTCTTTACCCTCTAATGATCCACTTGTTATGATCTAATTTGTATCTGCTTTGAGCTATAGAGCAATATGGATTTAACTAGATGGTATAAACATATAACTATATGTTTGTGTGTGTATATTTGATATTATATATATATCCATATATATATTTGTGATACATAAAATACATTTCTATAGGGAAATGCTATTAGATTTCCAAACTGCTAACTTAAAAATAAATTTTTAGAATATTCCTGTTCAGAAGTTGGGACTGAATATTGTCTTGCAATACATGCCTAAAGCCTTTGTAAATCTCATATGCTGTATTTTTTTTTTCTAAAAGTAAGAAAGGTAGTATTATAACTTGAAAATAATGCATGCAGCTACATTGATATTGGTCTTTAATTACATTGTTTTCTTTTAGGAAAAAAGCCATGTGAGTTCTACAGAAGCTTCTCAGTTTTTTGGATTGTATTTGAAAGTTAATCCATTAGGTTCCTTGCAGATAACTGGTGGAAGGGAGGAAAAAAAAAAAGGCGTCATTTGGTACTGTTGAAAAGGCCCTTATTATAGCTTAATATATAATGTGCTGATTTTGTTTTATTAAGACAACTCTAAAATATATTACACATGCTTCAACTGCCCCACAGAATCACTTCTAGTGGTTGATGTGCTTGAATAAAAAGAATTAGGGAAAACGTATTTGATTTAGACATCCTTGTTTAGGTATTTAGACATACACTTTTGTTTTCATTTGAATTTATATTTTGAAAAAGGAACTGAAATCAGACCAATCTGAGGATTTCTTCAGTTACAATCTAAAAAGGATAAAATTAAGCTTTGCAGTAACTCCAGGTTTCATTTGCTTATGTATCTTAGTTATTTAAATATTAACTCATGCAAGAGAAAATGATTGAATGAAAAGAGCTTATTCTTTTATAAATGGAAAAACTAATATCCTAAGACCTTATTCATTTGTTAGAGTCCATGCTCATGAGGTCCTGTATGTATCAATAACTAACGTCAAGCCTGCACTTTGTAGAATTTGTGTTCAAATCACTATTTTCTCCCAATAAACAAAATTGTTAGTGACAATTTAATTTTTTAAAAGTTAAATTTCATTTCAGGCAACTCGGTGGTGCAGTAGATAAAGTGGGAATTCAAATATGTCCTCAGATGCTATAGCTGTATCACCCTAAGCAAGTCACTAATCTTGTTTGCCTCAAATCCTCATTTGTAAATTGAACTGGAGAAGGGCATGCCTACTCTAGTATTTCTGCCAAGAAAACCCCAAAGGGCATCATGAAGAATCAGATTCCCCTTAAACAATTGAAAAATTATCATTACATTGCATCTTTTAAAATTAACTTTCTTCAGTAAATAATTACTATTTGTGAGTTGGGATCCAGTTATTTTTAACTTAATCTCTTCAATAAATAATTTTGAATAAAGTAAAAGGTTGAACAAGTATCTATACTGATTTTTCACCTTTATCTTTTTTTTTTGGCAGGATTTTTGGTAGATTCTAATTTAGGACAAAATGAAGTTCTTCTGAAAAGTCTGTTATCTACTACTATAATTGTTAGAAGTTATTGAACTTATGAAACTATGGCAGAGAGAGAGACGGTATCATCTGTGCCCCCAAAGTGTGGGCCGTATATTTCTTCTGTCACTAGTCGGAGTATGAACTTGATGATTCGTGGAGTAGTTCTGTTTTTGATTGGAGTATTTCTTGCATTAGTATTAAATCTGCTTCAGATTCAGAGAAATGTCACACTTTTTCCACCTGATGTGATTGCAAGCATCTTTTCTTCGGCATGGTGGGTACCACCATGCTGTGGCACAGCTTCAGGTAGGTTATAGGAGTTATCTTTAATTGTTATCATGGAATTAAATGAGAATTAATGTGCTTTGAACAAATAATTTTCCTTTTATTCTAGATTTGCTTTCAATTCTCCTTGTGTCCTGAGTAATTTCAGTTTCACTTTTCCTTTAAAATGGATGTTGTGACATCTAGTTCATGAGTGTTAAGTTTATTTTGAAGGTACATGTCATATAATTTTTTGATTGGCTTTGTATATATGCTAATTTGGTCTGGCTGTTGCTTTTGAAGTAAAGCAAAAAATTAACATTTTAAAAAATAAATTGAAAAGTTTTATTCACATTTGAAACACAATTATATTTGAAATTTGTGCACAAGTTTTTTTCTTTTTCAGGCACGTCAGGCATGATGTTGCTAATAATGTTGGAATTAGTGTAGCTTAAAAATAATAAAGTGAATAAGTAAGGAAAGCAAATTTCTTTTTTTTTTAATTAAATGACTATCTTTACTAACTGGCTTCTTAAACATCAGCTTTATTTGGTGTTGAGTTTTTATTAAGAATAGACTTTAGATTTTCAATTTAATCTTTTTGAATTTAATATTCTTACTGAACCATACCTTTTGTAAATGTAGTAGAAGAGAGTTTAGTAGAAGATTGTCAAGATTATTTAAATATGTCTTTTAAAAATTCTCCTCATATATGTAAAATAAGATTCCAGAAACAATATTCTGGCAAAATTCTGATATGTTACATAATTTACTCTAAAGTGAAGTTCTCTTGAATGCTGTTCCAAAGGATATAATTGCTGAAGTACCAAGGCAATGTTAGAGTAAGTCTCTTAATGTATTTATAAGCTTATATTATCTCTCAATTGCCTAATCTTCCCCCTACCCCCTTTTAGGTTTAGTTGCTAATAAATAAATGTACTGTGGTACTGTCTTTGTAAAGCCTCCTTATATCTCCATGTGTTTAATTTTTACTTAGATGTTTCTTAAATTTAGAGTTTTAAATTTTTGACCCTAAGGGAACAGATTGAATTCTACCCGACTTTGTTTTCTAGTAGTGACTAGAAAGAACAAAGACCCAGAGAAGCATTTGCTGGCAGCCATGGCTGCTTTGTTCTTTCCAGGATAGATCAAGGTTTAAATTAAAGAAGTAGCCAGTTTGCTTCTGTCTGTGATTTGGAAAAAGAACAGAGAATAAATATTTGCTGCTGTTCTGTACAGATCTGGGACCTAGCTTGACCAGTGGTGAATTGTAGTCAGTGCCTCTAAGCTAGGCAGAGAAGCATTTGTCCAGTGTAACTTTTTAAAAAAAATTATTGATACTAACTTTTTTTTCTTATTTATACCTGTCATTTCCTAATATCTCCTCCCATCTCTGAATGAAACCTTTCCTTCTAAGAAAGATAAACAGCCAGGCCAAAGAAACTGACTTAACCATGTCTGATAAAGTATGCAACATTCAATTTCCACTGTACTCTAAGAAGAAATGTTGGACCAGTGACCTGAGGTAGCACTGGTTCTTTGGTCCCTTTTCCCCTGTAGCAAAGGTACTTGTCTTAAACCTGAAAACATTTAAAAATTGATCTTTTTTTTTTAATAACCACTTTTATTTCTAAATCTGATTTTCTTCTCTCTCCTTATATAGAAGAGACCTATATGTCTAATTCCTTGTCATAGAGAGTTTAAAAAAAAAAAAAAAGGAAAACTATTTGTTCAGGTCTCCTCTGGAGCTAAATTTGATCATTTTAATTACATAGCATTCAGCAATTTTTAAAGTTCCTTCAATTTACATTATTGTTATTATTGTATATATTTTTTCCTAGGTTCTGCTTATTAGACTAGTGTTGTGGTATAGTAGCAAGAGTACTAGATTCAGAGTTAGGAAGCTATGTTTCTGACACAAGCTGTATGACCTTTAGCATGTCTCTTAATCTTTTTAAGCTTCAGTTTCCCAGTGTGTAACATTAAGAATATAAAAGCATCTATATCACAGGGTTTTTATGATAGTTAAATGAGATAATATATGTAAAGAATTTTGCATCCTTAAAACGCTATATAAATGTTAGCTGGTATCAGTATTAGCTATTACTTCACTCTATATCCATTCATATGCATTGTGAAAATAAAATATATCCATTCATATGCATTGTGAAAATAAAATCTGAAGTGTGAACATTGCCTTTATTTTGCTATCCTCTCTTCTCCCCTCCCCTTTCCTTCCTCCCCCATTGGTCTCCCTTCTTACAAACCTCTTGATATACATGTTCTGTGACAACTTCACACTGGGGAAGGTATTGCAATTCCAGGAACCATCTGGAACCAAGAGGGAGTAGAGTTAGGAAATCTACATTCCAGTTAACTAATTTTCTTGAAAAAAAGTATATATGGGGCAGCTAGGTGGTGCAGTAGATAGAGCACCAGCCCTGAAGTCAGGAGGACCTGAGTTCAAATTTGATCTCGGACACTTAACATTCCTTAGCTAATGTGACCCTGGGCAAGTCACTTAACTCCAATTGCCTCAGCAAAAAGAAAAAAAAAAGTGTGTGTGTGTAAGTGTGTGTGTGTGTGTGTATATGTATATATATATATATGATGTGTATATGTGTGTGTGTGTGTGTGTGTGTGTGTATATATTATGAATACACATACACACATCTATATTTTCTTCTAATCACTAATTGTTTGCCTTCTCTCCTGCCTTCCCCACTCCATTGAGAACAAAAGAAAAACAACTGTTATAAACACATATACTTAAGCAGAACAAATTTTTGTATTGGCATTATCCAAAAAAGGTCTCATTCTGCATTCTGAGTTCTTTACCTCTCTGAGGAGATGGAATAGAGTTGCATATATTTAGTCCTTTGGATTCATGGTATGTCATAACACTGATCAGAAGTCCTTAAAGTCTTTTAGAATTGATCATCTTCACCATGGTGTTGTCATTGAACTAGTTCTTCTAGTTCTGTTTATTCTGCATCAATTCATATAAGACTTTATGAATTTCTCTGAAACCTGCATAATTCCTAATAAAACATTTGTTTACCATAACTTTTCCCTTCTCCCTTTTTTCTGCTTTTTAATACCAGTCATTCCAAATTGGTCAATTTTTGTGGCAGAAGGTCTCAGGAGGAAAGGCATAGAACAGGGGAGTCTTTATTTTCTGACTGATCTGACCATGAACTACCCTTGTTTAAAAACTTTATGGGCTCCCCATTGTCCTGAATAGGGGTTTCTAAATATCTTTGATTATACACTCTTAGCAATAAAACATTTGAGCACCCCTCTCGTGAATATCTATTTTTATTTGAAAGTTATATGAAAGTACTACTCTACTTATTACACAAAAACTGGAAATTAAAGAAGAAATAAGATTTAGACTTAGAGTTGTCAGTAGGGTGCCCCAGGAGGTTTTTGAGTAGAATAGGGACATAGTTGGACTAGTACTTCTTTATTACAGTACATTCTAGCCACACTGGCTGTGGGTAATTTCTTAAACTTGGAGTGATATCACCAACATTTGCAAAAATTACATACCCAGAATGTGTTTTTTATTTTTGTCTCATAAAGGCTTAATTTGATGCCACATTATAAACCCTGCCCTCTTTTCCCAGGTTCTTGACATTTTCTTCCTCTATCTGTATGATATCTTTCAGTAGAACATACTCTACTTGAGTACAAACTATTTCCTCTGGGTTTTTGAAACCCTAAGTGCTAGTATAATATGCACTTGGTAGATGTTTAATAAAGTTTTGTTGAATTAAATTGACTCATTTGCTGAAAATCATTACTAAAGACAGTAGTGGGAGAAAAAATAAGGAAAACAGAATGATGGGGAAAATCTTTTTTAAAATAAATTTTTATTGACATCTTTGATTTTTAAAAGTAGGGGAAAAAAAGGAAAAAGAGGGGAAAAAGTCGGCACACTGGATCAACACATACAAAAAAGTCTAAAAATCTATATGGTGTTCCATATCCATGGAACTTCCATCTCTTTAAAGGAATAGAGGGAGATGTCTTTTCACATCTCTTCTTTAAGGTCATATTTATTCTTTATAATTTTGTAGTATTCACAGGATTATTTTAATTTACTTGGTTACTTGATGTGATGATTCTTTCCATTAACATTTTTCTTGGCTCTGCTTACTTTGTATCTCTTCAAGCTGTTCTTTCCTTTTATGTATTTATCATATTGCATGTTTCTTACAGTACAGTATTGTATTACATTAATATATCACAATTAACTTAGCCATTCCTTAATCAGTGAACTTCTACTTTATTTGTACCTTTTTGGAGAAAGGAAGGAAAGGAAAAATGAAGGGGAATAAAAGAAGAAAGGAAAAAGAAGGAAAGGGAAGAAGAAAACAAACATTTATTAAGGATCTTCAGTTTACCAGGCACAGTGCTTGGCCTTTTACAGATTTCTCATTTAACCCTCCCAACAACCCTGAGAGATAGGTTCTGTTAAGGAAATTCAGGCTGGCCAGAGGGTAAGTAGTTTGCCCAAGATAACATAGCTAAGAAGTATCAAGTTGGATTTGAACTCGGGTCTCTGGATTTCAGGCTCATTTTTCTATCCACCGTGTTATCTAGCTGCTTCTAAAATGCTGCTAGAAATATTTGATGTACATTTAGGCTTTCTCCCTATCGATGAATGACCTTGGTGATTTATGCTTAGTAGTAAAAATTGAATCAAAGGGTATGGATTTATCACTTTTTTTTTTTTTTGCCTAATTTCAAATTGCTTTCCAAAATGATTGTACTGATTCACAGCTCAACCAACAATGTACTAGTGTGGCCTTCTTCTCTTTCAATAGTGACTTTCCATCTTTTATCATTTTTGCTAGTCTTCTGGGCAAGTGATGAAGTCCCTTAAGTTTAATGTGATTGGCTTTTCTTATTTCTAGAGATTTAGAGTGTTCTTATGATTTGTTTATCTCTCTTTTTTTTTAGAACCCTTTTTGTATTCTTTGACTTCTCTGTTAGGCAGTAGTGAGGAAAGTCTCCAGAGGGTGATACAACTATAAGAGAAACAGCCACAGGTGCTATAGTTTTTTAAGTTTCCTACCCCTCTGAAAGGGAAATAATTCCCAGCTGTTTTTCTGTGCCTACTAGGTTAAATTTTCTGTCTTATTATCCCAAGGACAATTCATATTTATGTATCACTTTCAGGTTGACTAAGTTCTTTCTTAAGAGAATCTTGAGAGGTAAATAATAGAAAGACTAATCCCCATTCTACAGTTGAGAAAACTGAGGTTTAAAATGGCTAAATGATTTGTCCTTTGCCATATAATCAGTTGTAGTTTGAAGCCAGTTTCCTAATATTTTAGTCCTGAAGTTTTTCAGTGAGGCCCTTTTCCCCATGACTTTGACCTTTCAATCTTGATTTTGAACACATTAATATATTTGAATTAGCTATTTTCTCTTATTAAAGAACTGTAGACTCTCATGATTGTTACATGGTTGTGGAGAAATGAAGACTTAATAATATTAAAACTTTTATTTTAATAAATTGGTAGAATATGAAGACTACTGGCAAATTCCATACAGATGGAGTGAGGATATTTTCCCAATAGGAGAAATATGTGTTTAGAACAACAACTAGCCTGACTTTTATATGGTGATGAACAAAACATAACTTCTATAGTTCTTATTAAAATAGGAATTAAAGTGGCATGGGAGCAAGGGAAGCACAGACATTCTTACTAAGGTCTCAAACTGTTTAATAGTGGCAGCTCACAGTTTTGTAAATATCTGCTATCCAGCTCTGCCATACCTTTATTTAAAAGAAAGAAGACATGTAATGAGAAGTGACAAGTTTCCTAGAATTCTTCTTCTCTCAGTGAACAACTGAGAGCCTTGCACACTCAGTGGATTTGATTTTTATTGGCAAATCCCAAGGTTGGCAGAGTGGCAGTCTAAATTCCTTTTTTATGTTTTTCCTCTCTCTCAGTTGTCTCTCACTTGGGAGTCTTATACCACGTGTATAAAAATATAGTCATTTTTACTTATTTGTACCTTTGCAACAGACATGTCAGGACTCTCCATGCAATAATTCTTTACCTATGGCATCAGCTGCTGAGGAAAATTGACTTGGAATACCTGATCTTAGTCAATTTCACTCAGGAACAAGAAGAAACCAAGAAGACAGGCAAAATAGTTTATTTCATAAATTCCTGAGAGAAGAACAGCCATGTTCTATCAGTTGCAGTTGAATTATTGTGTGGGATGGATCAATTCATGCTTTGTTGTCAAATTTATTATATAGGATTTCTGAAATAATAAATCTCTAAGGATTTTTAATTTACTTTCAATAACAAAAACTTTAACATTTACCATCAGTTGTTGAAATTCTACCACTTGTATGAAGCTTAGATGTGTATCTTCTATGTTCTCAGTAGACACCTAGGTCAAGTCATACCTATTGCTTCTCTGTGTTTAAACAAAACAAAACAAAACAAAAAACTCCTAAACCTTACATTATTGCAACATCTTATCTCCAGATGGGAAGGTGGTCACACCATCTTGTTTCTAATGCTGCTTCACTGGTCAGCTAGCAGGTGATTTTAGTTATTAATGGATCTATTTCCCCCCCCTCCCCCCCCCCTTAAGATCGGATGCATTACCTGTGCAATTAGATATGTGAAACATATCTAATTAGGCAAGGCAGGAGCTTTTGAACCTCTGACTTTTAGACTTTGGTGTAATGTTTTAATGACAAACCATGGGTTGTTTTGAAATTGTAACCATGTTTCTTCACTGATAGTTGTGTCTATTACTAGAAAGGAAATATACAATAAGGATTCTTTTTAGGAAAGTTAGTAGATAGAAACTGCTTACCTATTTCCAGTTGAATTTGGCACATGGGAATATATGTACTTCTAAGAACTTGCTGAAAAATTTAAATCTGGTAGGGTTTTTTCCCTTCAGAAATGTGATAAATTTGCTACCATTTGATAAATACTGTTGATGTTTGACAAATGTTTTGTATTGCAATTACAGCAAGTAAGTTCTAGGTCTCGAGTGATATTTTCCATTTTTAAGTGCAATGGCACTTTAAAGCTTACAAAGGCATTCTTCGCAATGGTCCTCTGAGGAAGAGAATTGTAATATCATCTATGCCCTCCTTTTATAGCAAAAGAAGCTGGCATAGAGAGGCTAAGGGACTTGCCTAAAAGTTCACTGGACTAGGTAGCAGCACAGCCAGGTTTCTTATTCCAGATTCAGTGCTCTTTCCTCTGCATCAAATTGCCTTGTGTTTGGTTTGTCTGCTTGTTTGTAATGTTTTCTGTGCCATTGTCTACTTACTATCGTAGATTGTCTTTTCCAGACTTAAGAATTGTTTCTATGATTATATATTTTGTCTTTTCATAGTCATTTTAATCAATCAGTGAATATTTATTAATTGTTTACTAGATTAAAAAAAAGCTTTAAAATTTGAGCCAGAGATTCAGTTCTTCAGCCATGTATTTTTTTTTAAATCTGTATTTGTAATGAATTTTATATGTATATTTTTGTCACCTTATTGATGAAGTAGAACAAGTACTGTCAGAACAGATTGGGTGGGATGATCCTTTAAAAACCAGAATACAGGTAGTGATTAGAAACAGGAAATAAGTCATCAGCACATCATGTAAATATAATATATACCACTCTGCTTTACCTAAAATATGTAATATTTGATGCTACAGATTCATTACTCAGAGGGATCATTGTACATTGTACAATTTTAAAGCTATTTGGTATCATAGTATTTAGTAATAGAAAACTCAAAAGAATCTAGTCCACTTTGCTAAATTGTGAATCATAGCTTGAAAATTGTTAATGTTTTGCCATTTGTAATTTAATGATCTATAATAGTTAATAATGTTCCCTTCAGTGGCATTATCCTTATTTTTATTTAACTCTTGTAGTCAAATTTAAAATTTTAGTGTTTGCTATTAATTTGATGAAAAGCTTTTGAAAAGGTACTTATGTTGGTTATAGTAACTCTTTAGCTTAGGTATCTCCCAGGGCTACATTGAAGATGGCTTAATTTTCTTTTTCCTTTTTCCACAGCTGTGATTGGGTTATTATACCCCTGCATTGACAGGCAACTGGGAGAGCCACATAAATTTAAAAGAGAGTGGTCCAGTGTAATGCGATGTGTAGCAGTCTTTGTTGGTATAAATCATGCCAGTGCTGTATCCTTTTCACTATAATGAAATGCATAATAACAAAGCAGCTTCCTATGAACCAAAGGTTAAACAGCTCCTTTCAGTGTAACTGTTGTCAAAATTTGATATTCCCACTTACTTATAAAGAGAATTTGAAGTGTATTGTTAAAACCATAGAGGAGCAGTTACATAGTTATGTAGGTTAAAGTATTATCTTAAAATATGTATTTTTCAGATGCATCTTTTAAAATTGTTCGCAATTTTAGTATTGAGTTCTTTGGATTAAATTTATTCCATCTAGTTTGTTAAATTCAGGAGTGAAACCGTGTTTTTAAGAATTTCTTTTCTTTTTAGAATAATGTTTCTTTTATATTTTATCCTGAAATTTAATCCTGAATTTGGGTACTTATCTTTTACATTCTGTCTTTTCCTGCCTCATCAAAATTTTAAGAAGCTATAATGTTTTTTGAAAGGTAGACTGTTACTTGTTTGTTTTAATAAATAACAACTAATCACCAGAAAAGTAATTTACCCCTCCTCCTTCAGACAAGAATAAGTAAAAACAGTGTAGCTAGGAATTGGCAGAGAAAATCCTTAAACATACATGCCATCTTAGCTCTTTGAGATCAGTACTCTAGTAATTTTCATTAATTTTGGGTGTCTTGAGATGACAAATACAAAATCACTAATATAAATAGAAGTTTAGAGTTTTAAAGTAATTGTTTTTAATTACAATTTTTGGTTTTAGCTTTTGTGTATCCTTTTTTTTTTTTTTTTTTTTTTTTTTTTTGGTGAGTGGAAATTAAAGAAGGAAATATAGGGATAATGAGCAAAGGCTACTATACTCTTATGTGCCTTTTTCCTTTTCCTATTAACTGCTAATAGGTTATGTCAGGCCTGTCACTCATGCTTTGAGTTACAAGTTGATTTCCATCCCAGTACTCGAAGCAGAATATTTTCATTAATTATTGTAATGTAGGGGCAGCTAGGTGGCACAGTGGATAGAGCATCAGCCCTGAAATCAGGAGGACCTGAGTTCAAATCTGATCTCAGACACTTCCTAGCTGTGTGACCTTGGGCAAGTCACTTAACCCCAATTGCCTCAGCAAAAAGCAAAAAAAAAAAAAAAAAAAATTATTGTAATGTAGAAGGGGGTAATCCTGAGCTAGCTAGTTCCCCATATGAGCCGTTTTTCATGTTCTTTGTTTTTATTATTATTATTATTTAATATCGATAATATTATTACTATTTTTCCCATACGTATTCTCCCCATTCCTCACCTCCACCTCAGTTTTATCACGTGACATCCTCTTTATCTGAGTTCTTGTTGGCCTCTAGAACCTATTTGGAATTTCAGAACTATAGGAATCATTTTGTCCTGAATTTGGACTTAACAGGATCTGAGTTCAGATACTTCCTCTATAACTTAATTGCCTAGATGACTTTTGTGCAAGTCACAAGTCAGACCGATTTAGTTTTTCTTATGTTTTCCTTATCGTTAAAATGAGAGGGTTAGAAAAGATAATCTCTAGGGTCCCTTTCAGCTGTAAGTCTACGAGCCTGTGTTTTCCTGGTTCTCTCTTTCCAACCCAGAGACCAGCAAACTAAAAGACCTCTTAAATACTTTTTCCCTTCTCCTAAGATTCTACTTCATGTTGTTCTTGATTCCATTCTAGTAGAGGTATTAAAAATGCTTTTTATTTATTTATGTTTCAAACATTGTAAGCTGTCATGCTTGAGAATAGCAATCACAAGAACCTTGATATGGGAATACTAAGAAAAGTGCTTTGTGTTGTGACTTTTTACAATTTATACAACTACGAAAGTAACTAGAGAGAAGGTAGAAATGAGAATTTTTTGTTAAGAAGAAATGTTATTTTTTGGGATCTAATAAATGTCTAGTCTATGCAAATAATATCCTTGCACATAGAAACATGAATGAATGAAAATCTTTGAGGGAACATTGTTGACCATTATTATTGGTCTTCTACATTGATAATTCTGTTTTGAGGAGTTAATTAATATTAAGATATTAATTTTATTAAATCCTTTGAATTTTGTGGTCATGTAGAAAATAAGTCATATAGGCTTGGAGGGACTTAGAAAGTAGGATTTTAGAGCTCTAAAACCTTTGTTGTTCAGTCATTTCAGTTGTGTCCAACTTTGCATGACCCCATGTGAGGTTTTCTTGGCAGACACTGGAGTGATTTGCCATTTCTTTCTCCAGTTCATTTTTATAGATGAGAAAATTGAGGCGCATGGGGTCGAGTGACTTGCCAAGGGTCACACAGCTAGTAAGTGTCTTGAGATAGTGTTTTAAGTGAGTCCTTCCTAATACTAGACCTAGCATTCTATCCATTGAACTTCTTTGCTACCCTGAAGAGACCTTAGTTAGCAATTTAGTAAGTAGCCACTATGTGCAAAGCACTCTACTAGTGATATAAAGACAAAAAAGGAAATAATCTCAGCCTTAAAGAAGCTTATGTTCTACTGATATCATTTAGGTCCAATCTCCTCATTTTTAGTGATGGAAAAAAAGGCCTATTTTGAATCTTAATAATCCCACTTTATTTTAAACTAATTTTTCACTTCCCTTTTTTTAGTGAGAAAATTATCAAGGGCTTCCTTCTTTCTAATACATTTCCTTTTATTTTTAAGTTTCTTTCCTTTTTTTCCTTATTACCTTTATACTAAAGTCTTCTGCCATTGTTTATGATAAGGGAATGTGGTATTGAATCACTTGGACTTTCTAAAGGGATATTGCATTTTGAGACATATTGAGACATATCCTTCTATTACTTTTTTCCCCCAAGTCTTTTATGATATTGACCTACAATGATATCCTAACCAAACTTCTTGAATGAATCTAAAATGGATCTATCTAGTGCCAGATTTCATACTCTAGCAGTGTATTTATTGCTTCCTAGAAATCAGAGTTTATTTTGGACTGTTAAGTTTATTGCCAACTGAAGGATAAGAAAAGCTTTTCCAACAAGTATAGCTATAAACCAGGTTATAGTACAATCTAAACCTAGACAATGAATGACCACACTTAGTAACCTTGGAGGGTTGTACCCGACTAATCCTTTGTTTCTGAACACTTCAGGCTAAGTGAGGTAGAAGAAATGCTGGTTGCTGGAAGGAGAAGAGAAGCAAGAGGATATGTAGAAAATAAAAAGAGAGCTCCTTGTAGGATATTTTTAATGCTGTCTACTATGCTTGTCTTTCTTTGCAATGAAGGCAGAACTAGATGGTCTGGAGAGAAACACTGGACACCTCCCCCTACCCCTCCAACCCCAGAGAGCTTCATATGTCTGAAGAGCCACAGTATGGCCTTGAGGGACCTAGATAATGCCCTTTTAATGACATCTGAAATTAATACCTTTAGTATAATCCTTTAGCAAAGAAATGAGAAAATTGAATTTGCAAAGCTCTATTTTGTAAAAAGAGATTTGAGGAAGAAAAGAGCCACACATTTGTGAATAGATGCTTAAGTAGGTGCTTGAAATAAAATATCATTTGAGCAAACTGTCCTATACCAAAAAGTCTCAGGCACCAAAATAACGTGACAGGTTGCAAGATAATGCCCATTTCAAGGCTTTATCCACAACAAATTAAAACTAGAACAGTTGACATAATAAAAAGGCATACTGTGTCCTTGGTACTCTTATTTCTGAACTGCATTATTATAAAATGTGTCTGTCAGTAAATCACATAGAAAATATGGTACCCTGTTAAGTAGCTGTCAACTCTTCTATTTTCAAATTCTTGTATGATTCTCAAGTAATTCTAAACCAGTTTCGGAAATAATCTCATGAGGACTTTTTTTTTTTTCCTAAAGCAAAAAAAATAAAAAAACCCAAAAAACCAATGCTAAAGCTGTATATTAATTTTTTGACCCATGTTAAGAAGTTTTCAGATACATGATTTTCTCTTCTAAATATATTATAATAAGATTGGATCTTATATTGAAGGGGGGGGGGATACACTTTACTTTTGGAATGTATTAAAGGATTCCATATTCTTTTTATTCAGTTGTCCATGTCTTCTATTTCCTCAATAAATATTAGTGATGCTTATGTTACTAACTGTTCTTATGCATTAAAGTGTTCTCTTGAACTGAAAAACAATACGTTTGGGAGTAAACAATTAATATTCCTTTCTTACCAGCAGCATCCAATTCAGGATTTCTGTTGGTTTAGAAAAAATACATTGTTTGGAAATTTTAACATAAATCCTTAACAGTAATCCCAGAAAGTAGATTTTGACAACAATATACAGTTGTCTCTCACACTAGCTGCACTATCCATTGGTCTGTGGTGGACTTTTGATAGATCACGAAGTGGTTTTGGCCTTGGAGTAGGAATTGCTTTCTTGGCAACCTTGGTCACTCAACTACTGGTCTATAATGGGGTTTATCAGTAAGTATTTGTGTTTTCAATGGAGATTTATAATGAATGAAAAGAAGAATAGATTTTTAATTTAAACATATTTAGAAATTGAGTATATCCAGTTAAGTACTTCCTTGATCATTTTCTTCTTGCCAAGTCAAATTTTTTCTGTTATACTTTTCCTTTTTCTGAGTGACACCAAAAAATATTTCTTTCATTCTAGATATACGTCTCCAGATTTTCTTTATGTTCGTTCTTGGTTACCATGTATATTTTTTGCTGGTGGCATAACAATGGGAAATATTGGTCGACAACTAGCTATGGTAAGTTAAAGTTGATTTGTATAGTATTTTTGTTAGTGACATATTTTCTTTCATGGTTACATATTTAAAGAAATCTAGTTTGTAAAGATAAAATTTTTCAAGTTCTCTTAAGGAATGCATTGAAATGAACAATTTGGGTTGAAATGATAAAAGAAAGATAAATATCATTAAATGAAAACCTGAAAAAAATTTATGTGACCAATACATTATTTACATGTGTTTGTAGTTTACTTTTATGTTTGTGGCATACAGTATTCCAGGTAATGGCACATTCAGAATGTTACTGAGTTAAAAACAAAACAAAACAAAAAAAACAACAACTCATTAGTAAATTTTGCTATATTTTTCTACCATTTTGTTGGCTTTTTAGGATATTAATGATTTTTACAGATACTCTGTTGAGACCATCTTTATTTGCTTTTGAGCAAATTTGATTAATTCACTGTCTTTAGTAATCATGTCATCTGATTGTTATGTCTAGTACTTTCTCTTATTACCAATCAGTTGTGCAAAACCAGTTGTGCAAAACTTGCTTAAATTTTTAAGGGTATTTTCTTTACATACCATTGCTTGGTTTCCTAATTTGTTAATGCCTAGTAACATTTTCTTCAAATCTGCAAAATGTCTATGTACATTCAAGATAAGTAAGCACTCTAGACCTTAAATTCATTTGCTCTTATTTGGCATTCTTTACTTTATGATCATACAAAAAAGACCTATGTACCCTTTTTATTTCATACTAGCAATTCTGATCTTGTCATACTTATTTATGTGACCAGGTTGTACTTTCCTCCTGCTTTTTAACTTTTAAGCTGTCTAATTAGCTATAGATATTTCTTTCTCCATATTCTTTTGTCATTTTCTAATAATTCTGCAAAACATTTTAGCCTTATAGTTATTTTGGAAGCTGTTTGTAAAAGAAAGCTTTATTTGTTAACTTTTTAATTTTTTTGCAGTATGAATGTAAAGTCACTGCAGAAAAATCTCATCAAGAATGAAGAAAGCAAAAAATGTTTTTGTACAGAAAAAAACCAAGATTTAAAGAAGCATGTAAATGATAGAGATACCAAGAAAACATTGGACTTTAAAATTGCTAAGATGCAGTTTTTCCCTTCAGTGGTATATATTTCTGCAATCTGTGATTGCTATTTCTGTAAATCAGTTACAAACCTTTGTGTATTTGATTTAAATAACTGTAAAAAAATGAGGATGCATCACAAACAAGAATATTGGTTAATAGATGAGTTTTAAATTTTTTAACATATATTTTATCACAATGTTAATGTGCCAAAACATTATATTATTGTCATGCAGAATATGAGTATATTATGAACATATTAAAATTTATTGAAATGGCATAATATAAAGAGGAAAGCCAAGAATTCAATTGATCAGCTGATATTTTTCTCTTTTATTTTTTATTTACTCACCTTTTATTTTTCTATAAACATCAGTGTGAGTTATGGGTACCCTACTTTGTGGTTGGGATTCTATCTTAATGTGTAAACAAAAGCCTAGAGTATTTGTTTTTTTTTGTCTTTTGTGATAAAAATGAACTTTTTGTGAAATGTTTTGAAAAACATATCTACCTGCAATTCTGGAGAGAATCCAAAGAATTTAGACAGATTTTACTATTTAGACATATATTGCTAGTATTATTGTATGTGAAGCCCGTGAAAGATCATCAGCATTATTATTTTCCAGTCTGATTTTAAGAGAGGATGAATAGGTAAAAAAAAAAATAAGGGCCATGAGAGAGCAAAACTCTAGAATGTATGTTAATTTTTTTTGGGGGAAAAAAAAGGCTTTCTGTAACTACGCAATGTTTAAAGTGGCTTTTTAACAGTCACAAGAAATTTAGCACCTCTTAATTCTTTTGCACATGAAACAACCCCCGGATCTGTAGAAATGAAGGTTCTAATGCTATTTTGGGGGTTCTGATAATGTTAACAAACCGCTTTGGATTGGTTGACTTGTCGTTGGAATCCTTGGATTTACAGCCTCATTTATGCAACTGGGGGCATGTAAATTTTTTTATGTATTAACATACCCAGTAGTAAAGAGTTCCAATCTATTGGTTAAATATGTATTGAGAGTTTTATGCATATTAAAGGTCTTGTTTAAAAGTTCTTTGCATTTTTATCTGCTTTTTAAGATTATAGTCACTTAAGAATAATTGTAAGCATATTATCAGTTAATTTATTTCCAAATTTCATATTTGAAATCAATAATAATTTTTTGCTATATGGAAAAGATTATTTCAAAATACATGTATGTGTATATATGTGTAGTGCATGTGTATATGTATGTAGGTACACATATACCCACATTCTCCTATGATATTAAATAAATTTTTTAAAAATAAACTTTAGTTTAATGAACTTGTTACCAGACTAAGACCTTTTATGCCAAATTTTAATCTGCTTTCACATTTTAAGACTGGTAATTATAAAATCCTAAAAATAGAATTCATACTAAATGTAGCCTTTGCTACAGTAGCATGTGTAGGCTACTATAAATTACTATTCTATTTTCAAGAAATTGTTATTAAGTTAGAATAAATAAGTCAGTATTTTAGATAAGTAAGCATTATAAAAACTTTACTAAAAAGTTAAAAGATCTCTGTACTTTAAAAGTTGCTTTTAAAAGCAAAATACATATTAAATGTATAATTATCATTTTTGTTCTTTTTTGTCTCAATAAATAATAAACGATCATACTGTGAATCAGCCTGATGGGCCAAATAACCTACAGAGTTTTAACTTATATAAAAAAAAATAATGAAGGGGAAATTAGTCTATTAATAGAAAGAGATTATTATTTGCAAAGACATCACACTTTTAGAAAATGTTTTTCAAATTATCTGAAAAGCAAAATGTCATGAAAATTTGGCATTAAGATCTTGTATAGACACAGTTAATAATTACATACTAGTCTTGAAAGATTCTTTTAAGTATTTATTATCTGCCATATACAGTATATAGCCTATAGGCTTAAATGAAAAATGAGCAACCAAAATGAAATCTTTTTTTTTTTATTAAAGCTTTTTTATTTGTATAACATATGTATGGGTAGTTCCCCAGCACTGATCTTTACAAAGCTTTCCATTACAAATTTTACCCCCAGTCCCGTCCCCTCCCCTAGATGGCAGGAAGTCCACTACATGTTAATAATTTTGAAATGCTTGAGAAGTTATGCAAGAAAAATCCTATCTACAAGAAAAAAAAAGAATCAGAGAAAGGCAACACAATGCAAGCAAATGTCAATAGAGATCATGAAAATGTTACGTTGTGGTCCATATTTCATTTCCCTCTCTCTGGGTGTATATGGTTTTCTTCAGTGAACAATTGGAACTGGTTTGAGACAATTCTTTGTTGCAGAGAGCCATGTCCATCAGAATTGATCATCATGTAATACTGTTGTTGCTGTGTATGATGATATCCTGGTTCTGCTCATTTCACTCAGCATCAGTTCATGCAAGTCCCTCCAGGCCTCTCTGAAATGGTCCTGCTGGTCGTTTCTTACAGAGCAATAATATTCCATAACATTCATATACCATAATTTATTCAGCCACTCTCCAATTGATGGGCATCTTTTCAGTTTCCAGTTTCTAGCCACTACAAAAAGGGCTGCCACAAACATTCTTGCACAGGTGGGTCCCTTTCCCTCCTCTAAGATCTCTCAAAATTAAATCTTTTTCACACTTTATTCATCAAACAGGTGGCTAGCTTTTTAGACTTTCCCAACTATCACTTCAAGTTGGCAAAGCTACCCCGACAACTTTTAAATACTTCTTTCTGCGTAAGTGATATTTTTTAAATCATATTTCTAATTAACTTTTTGCTTTTTTATAATCTTCAACTCATTATAGATGAGTACTTTGCCAGTGTCAATTCTCTCAGCTAAGTGCCAACATTAGTTCTTTCTCATTTCCTATAAATTAGCCTCTTGAGCATTTAATAATCATTTCCCTGTAATTTTCTTACGGATTTTATATTTTGACTCAGAATGTATATGATATCTACTTGTCAAGAAAGCCAACAGTAAGTATGATTTCTATTGAATATTGAAATATTGAAAAGAAGACTGTACACATGAAAATAAAGAAAGCAGCATAGATAACTTTATGATGCAGTAAAATCTTGTGAAAATGTATATTTAAGGATAGTATTCTAAATCTTTTTATGTTGAACTAACAAAAATTCAAAATGTCAATGTCTAAGAAATAATTGCTTTCAATAATATATATCTTATTCTTTTATATTTTCTTAGTATTTTTAATTTTAAGGAGATATAAATTAAGTTTCAAGAAATGGTTTTCATGTTTTATTATTCTATTTAGAGTAAAGTGACAAGGACTGTATATTCTTCCTCTTTGCATCCACCTTAGCACTTTACCAGGTGCTTTGAGACACTTAGATGATAGATTAATGAATGAATAGATTTTATTGTCATTTGGTTCTCCTTTATTTGATTTGTCATTCCTAAATAAGAAAATGATTTCTACATTTTTGCCTTATAACATGTTACCTATCCTCATCCTAGCAAGCAGTACTAGATAAAATAATACAGAGATAGAAAGGGGTAACATTGAGGAGAGGGAAACAAAAGGAAATTGGCAAAGACTCACATTTTCTTGACTCCCAACAGACTAAATTATTCCCTTAAATCCTGTGGTAGGAAATTCCTACTATGGAGATTCCTACTGAGAGACTTCTACCAATGAATTTGTTGACTCTCCATCAATATGGAGAGCTAAGTCTTCTTCCTCTCTCCCACTCCGCATCAAACTCAAGGTTTTTGAGTCTGATAAATTCTAGTTTTTCTCTACTTTCCACCTCACATATCTAGATTGTCTTCCTCTTTCAAAGAAATCATAAGTCATATTTTGATAGACAGGCTTTTGTTACAACACTGACTTCGGGTAAGAACTCTTTGAAAGGGGATACCATTGCAAGAATAGTTCTCTATAAGGAAACTTTCCATTGTGTATCTTTATTTTGTTGATCTATTTACAAACAATTCCTTGCAGTGATTAATTCAGCACTCCTGCCTCTCTGAAGTAATCACTTTCACTTTGAATAATTAAGCATATCTTTGATGGAGTATTCTAAGATATTCCAAAATTTTAGTACAATTTTAATCCTTAATAGCTGAAACTTAAAATGGTGCCTAGATTTTTGGGACACCCTATAATAGCACTAGATAGAGGGGAAAAGGGAAGTTTTGATGTTTTTTTTTTTTCTTCATGAAATTGTTATTGGGGGTAATCATCTCTGTGATTTTTTTTTTGTAGCCAGTTTCTTTTACCCAATAATACTAGCAGAATACTAGCTGCTTAATACAATTTCATAAATTGTTTTAACTGGTAACTGTTGTCCCAATATAGAATTGGTGGAAAATTTAGAGCTGAAGAAACTTAAAAAGTTATTTAGTCCAACTCCCTCATTTTTCAGGTGAGGAAACAGGCCCAGAGAAGTTGACATGTCCAAAGTTCTACTGGTACTAAGAGACAGAGCTGATACTCAAATTCAAATCCTCTTGATTCCAAAACCAGAACTGTTTCCACTGCGATACATTTGTATCACTTTTTTGCACTTCATTACAAAATAGCCAGGCTTTGCTATTTCTGAACTAGAGTGATTTCAAGTAACTCAGCACTCTGCTACAGCAAGAATTTGATTATCCAATTGAGTTCATTACTACAGCTATGTTACCTTGGAGAGATTGCTACTTATCCTAGCTTCAGTTCTCTTATATATAGATGGAGATAATCTTTGCATTACTTCTGTCTCACTGAATAGTTGTAGGAATCAAATTTGTTTATGTATAGGTAGTTTGGTGGTACAATGGATAGAGTACTTTGGAATCAGGAAGACCTGAATTCAAGTCCAGTCTCAGACTCTAGCCTTGTGACCCTGGGCAAGATATTTAATTGCCACCTGTCTTAGTTTCCCTCAACTATAAAATGGGAGTAATAATAATAGCACCTACTTTCCAGGGTTGTTGAGAAAATCAAATGAGATAATATTTATATAGCACTCAGCACAGTGTCATGCATATTACACATTTAATAAATTATAATTTCCTTCTTGCAAAGTACTATATTAATATGAAGTTGTCATAAACCTTTTCACTGTGTGCAAATGGCACCTTTTCTTCTGCAACATATTCAAGAGAAAAATGTCTACTTTTCTGCCTTTCTTCCTATCAACACTTATGAAATCTATGAAACCTGTCATCTTTCTTTGTGATTTACAAGATAGACTTTTTCCAGAGTATGTCAACGGTTGGGAAGACAATGTTGTCAAGCATCAGGTATGGCAGATCAGATTGATAATGATGTGGCTGTAAAAGACTTAGCTATTGATGGGCCTCTTGTCAAAACTGATGGCTGTGTGTGTGCAATTTTTCCCCTTCAGTGTTTCACTGGTTGAGCATTTAGTGAAGAGTTTGTGGTGAAAGGTTTGTTTTCATTCTAAGCAGGAAATATAAATTTAGCCCAATTATGATCTCTTTGTTTCTGATCTTGCCTTTTCAGAGATATTTTTAAATTTTATTTTATTTATGTTTTTTTTTTTTATTAAAGCTTTTTATTTTTCAAAATCTATGCATGGATAATTCTTCAACATTAGCCTTTGCAAAACCCTATGTTCCAATTTCCCCCCCTTTCCCCATGCCCTCCCCTGGATGGCAACTAGTCCAATATATGTTAAACATGGTAGAAATATATGTTAAATCCAATATATATATTTATATAATTATCGTGCTGCATAAGAGAAAAAGGGAAGCAAAATAAAATGCAAGCATACAATAAAAAGAATGAAAATGCTATGTTGTGAACCACAGTTCCCACAGTCCTCTGTAGATGGCTCTCTTCATCACTGAATGATTAGAACTGGTTTGATCATCTCATCATTGAAAAGAGTCATGTCCATCAGAATTGATCATTGTATAGTCTTGTTGCCATGTATAATGATTTCCTGGTTCTGCTCATTTCGCTCAGCATCAGTTCATGCAAGTCTCTCCAGGCCTCTCTGAAATCATCCTGCTGGTCATTTCTTACAGAACAATAATATTCCATAACATTCATATGCCATAATTTGTTCAGCCATTCTCCAATTGATATGGGCATCCATTCAATTTCCAGTTCCTTGCCACTACAAAAAGGCTGCCGCAAACATTCTTGAACAAGTGGGTTCCTTTCATTCCTTTAATATCTCTTTGGGATATAAGCCCAGTGGAAACATTGCTGGGTTAAAGGATATGCACAGTTTGATAACTTTTTGAGCATTGTTCCAAATTGCTCTCCAGAATGGTTGGATCCATTCATAGTTCCACCGACAATGTATCAGTGTCCCAGTTTTCCCACATCCTTTCCAATATTCATCATTATCTTTTCCTGTCATCTTAGCCAATCTGAGAGATGTGTAGTGGTATCCCAGAAGTGTCTTAATTTGCATTTCTCTCTCATATTTTTAAGTGCTTCATGTCCTTTCCAAAGGTTTGGAGGCTTTAAAGGGAATGCCCACACAGAAAGTGAAGTTGCTGTTCTAAAATAATTTCTTTTTATCTGAAAGTAGTAGATAACATTGTGCCATTGTGAAGCTGGTTTGCTTACAAGATTCCCCTTTTAGATAAAGGATTGTTCCATGCAACTTATGCAAAAAGAATGTCTTCATAGACTGATTTATCATTATATGTAATTGGATAGACAAAGGGGGGGGGGGAACAACATAGTGAAACTTTCCTTTTAGAAGGAAAGCTTAAAAATTATTCCTTAGAAATTTTGTGCTGTAGAATAAAGCTCATTTTTATTCCCTTTATAATCTTCCCATTTCAACTGAAGAGTTTCTTACAATGACAGTCCCACTGTGGTATAACAGTACTCTCTTGAAACAATCCTTTTTGCTTCGTACAAACCTGGAAATCAACAAAAGAGGACTTTAAAGAGCCTAGTAAGTGATCAACAAAAGAGGACTTTAAAGAGCTAGTAAGTGACACATCATGACCATTGCCTTACTATGAATGTATCTGGAAATATATTTTCTGTGTAGATTTGACTTGTAAAATTAAAAAATTCAGGTTTAAATTATGACAAAAAATGTTTGTGAAAACAACTATTAGTGGAAATATCAACATGTCCCTATCCTGGATGATGTCAACAGTGTTCTTCAACAGTGACACTGGGAGAATCTATGTTGACATAAATCTTCCTAAAATATATGTATTATTGATTATAACCAAATTGATTAACTTTTTGCTTTAGAGGAATCAATTTTTAGAATCAAATATAGCACCTTGTCCAAAATGCAAATGATTTAATACTCTCATAAATGTGCTTGTTAGTTAATTTAAAATATCCTACTACATATATTCTTTATTTAATTGCTTCTCATTTCATAGTAGCAAAAATCCATCAAATAATAGAAAAGTATATGTAAGATTTTTTTTTGATAATTAATTTAGGGAAGCAA
This sequence comes from Myrmecobius fasciatus, assembly GCA_023553655.1. Lineage (NCBI taxonomy): Eukaryota > Metazoa > Chordata > Mammalia > Dasyuromorphia > Myrmecobiidae > Myrmecobius > Myrmecobius fasciatus. The sequence continues at coordinate 450,905 of JAJPUD010001055.1, forward strand.
TATTGTGGCATCATGTAATGACGCTGGATTTGGGGGACATGCCTGGTTTTGAGTTTCAGGTCTGCCATTTACAGTTTATGTGATTGATTGAGCAAGTCATTTAACTTCTGAGTCTTTTGTCTTCATCTGTAAAGTACTGTTTTAAGTAGTTGCTGTATGCAGGACACCAATTGCATTCAGGAACACAAGAAACTAAATGTAAACCCTTCTGCCCTTGAGCTTCCCTTTTGCTAGGAAAATATAAGCAGATGCCCAGAGAAATAAATATATGGTCCTTTTAAGAAGGAGAGCCTTTTAACAAGTAGTGAGAGTAGAGGTAGAAGTAAGAGAAGGTTGTGAGAGGCAGAGATGAAGAGAAAAGGCATTCCAGGTAGGAGAACAGTTTGAGATGGAATGTAGCATTTGGAGAATCACTAATTTAGTTTGGCTGAAAGGTAAGAGTATGCAAAAGGTATTTTAAGAAGTCTGAATTGAGTACTACAAATTTGAGAAGTCCATAGAGGTCACATGCAAGCAATTCCCTGCCTACTTTGAAGGAGTACTATGAGGAAAGTAAATTATAAAATGCTATAAAACAATTGCAGTTGTTTAATTTTCAATCAGGTGCTTTAGTTTTGGAATTACAAATAAATTGGTAAAAACAATCCTTGAAACGTTTTGAATGCTTTCCTTGGCCTCTTCAAGACTTTGGGGATATCTTTGAGATTTTGGAATTTCTTTTAAGTCTATGAGCTTGATCTTCCATTCTAGCTGTGTTTCCCTCACTGTTAGCCACCAATTCCCCCTATTAAGGATCGATTTGCTTTTACAAAAAAAAACTCATTCGAAGAGGTAGTAAGAACTAAAGTATAAATGTTCTCTTCCTCAACCCCTTCCATTTTTTCTACAAAGCCTTAATCTCACCATGTCCACATGTCACAAAGCTGCTGAAACCTTTCTTTCTAAGGCTGTGGGGTGTGGTCTTGAAAGTCATTCTTTGGGGCCTCAAAGCTAGCTGCAGATCTTGGCCTAGGCTTTGGGACCTTTTGAAACTCACTAGGTTGTAATCTTCATTTTCCTTTTCTTAAAATGAAAGAACAAATTCAGAATCAAGAATGGAGACCTGTCTTCACAGATTACAAATCTGCCTAACACAGGAAAGACCCATGGCCTTCCCCCTTACAGAATTCTCTCTCCAGGCTGGCAGAAGTCAAACCAAAGAGATGAGGCCAGCTAGCGACTTTTGAATGCCCCTCCAGTTTCAGTTATTCAGGCACAGACAATCAAAGAGCCTGTTGTTCAGTGTGTGACTGATAGGCTAGCACCCTGTACAGAACATGCTCCAAATCTCTCCAGGGCACCTTCATTATATGTCATTCCCGCTCTCCTGGAAGCAGACTCCTCAGCCTCTTCAATGGACAGAATTGCATTAGTAGCATCCTGCACATACACAGAAGGATTGGACTCAAGTGGCTAGTCCCTCTCTACAGAAACAATACATCCCAAAAGACACATACATGGTAGATGGAAAGTAACCTCAGGGGAAAGTATCTGACAAAGGTGATCTTTGAGCTGAGTCTTGAAGGAAGCTAGGTGTTCTAAGATGTAGAACTATGGAAAGAGATTTCCAGATCTAGGGAAGAGCTGGATTAAAGGTTCAGAGATGGCAGATGGTATGTTATGTGCAAAGAATAGCAAGTAATCTAGTAGAACTGGGTGATAAATTTTGTAGAGTGGAATAAAGTATATGGAGATTGGTAGTATATGGACTGCTCCTTACATCTGGGTTCCCTAGAAGCTTCATCAGATTGAAAGCATGCAAATTAGCATCTATTCAAAACCATGGCTCATAGAAGCCTCCATCAATGGGTTTCTTTTATTAGGCCAGCCAGATACATGATTTTAAAGCAAAAAACAGCAAAATAAGTGAAAATAGACTTCTTTGCACATGCATTACGCTCAGAATTCATGATACTACCAGTGGGAAAAGGGACACATGACACCAGAACTCATTTCTGGATGGCTTCCCAGTTGGATGAACTCTTGCCTCCAATATTCTTTTGTTTCCCCAGAGAACTATCTGTGTCCTCAGGTAACATTGGCCAGTGGATTCTTTTCTCTGTTGAACTGGAATTTTTATTGGGCTTATTATCTCCTCGGGGGTCTATTGCTCTAGTAGAATCTCCTAGAATCTAGCTACTCACTGCTATTCTTTTCTGATCTCTCTAAGGTGTAACTTTGTCATATTCCCCTCACAAATACTTTAAATTGTTGTACAATTTAAATTGTATTTTTGAAAGTGCAATATGACACCAATCACACAGTGTTTCTTTGTGAAGAAGGGTTTAGCCTTTATTGAAAAATAATCTGAAAGTGTTTAAACTGTTATATGTGCAATGATTTTCAGAATGAATTCCCAACCACGATTTTTATTACTACTGAATTACATTCAAAATGGATGCTTTTTCTCAGACTTGGATTTTTTTTAACAAGCAAAATTAAAGGAACATCAAGACTATTGTAAGCATTTTAACATTTTTGTTATTCCATTCTCTTTTCTAGTTTTCTAAAATTTAAGAATTCTTTCACTAAATGCCTATCTTGATGCTTATCATGTTATAGAGGTGACCTTTGTTTTTTTGAAGAGCAAGTTGACTGAGAGCAAGTCCTATCAAGCTGTTAGGTTCAGCTAAGCTGGAAATAAATTTTAATCAAATATGGGCCCAGTGATAAAATTTTTTTTTAAACTTAATTTTTAAAAAATGGACTCAATGATAGATTGCTCATTTATTGCCTGAAGACTAGACTCAAAGAGTTTGACTATAGAATAATGCATTCTTAGACTATTCTTTAAAGTCATCTACTAAGTGATGGAAAAGTCAAGGGGTAAGGTTTGGATTGCCTCTAAAAATAACACCAAATTCAAGTCCTAATCTTGGCAAAAGGGGTTATAACAAATGTACATGGTAAGTAGGGTGGGAGATATACAGAAAATTACTTACAGAATATGCTAAGGATAAGATCATATGAAATGTGATTGTTTGAAAACCAATGCAAACCAAAATTCAAAGGAAATTCAAAAACTGGAGAAAAAATTTTGATGTCATTTCTCTGATAAAGCCTCATTTCTCAAATATATAGAGACCTGAGTCAAGTTTATAGGAAAGAAATTATTCTCCAGTTTATAAATGGCCAAGGAATATGAACAAGAAATTTTCAAATGAAAAAATAAATCAAAGCTCTTTGCAGACAGGAGAAATGTTTTAAATCTGTTATTCATTAGAGAAATACAAATTAAACCAACTGTGAGGTATCATCTCACTCCTATCAGATTAGCTAATATGACAGATGTGGAAAATTGGGACACTAAAAATGCTGTTGATGGAATTGTGAATTAATCTAACCATTTAGTAGAACAATTTGGAACTAAGTCCAAAGGGCTATATAACTGCATACTCTTTGACCCAGAAATACCACCATTAGTTCTGTATCCCAAAGAGATTGCCTTCCCTTCCCCCCCCAAAAAAAATGACCTATGTGTAAAAATATACCAGCTGTTTTTGTGGTGATAATGAATTGGAAATTGAAGAAATACCCAATCAACAGGAGAATGGCTCAACAAGTTGTGGTATATGAGTTTGATGGAATACTACTGTGTTATAAGAAATGACAAGAAGGATGACTTTAGAAAAACCTGGAAAGACTTAAATGAACAAATTCAGAGTGAAATTAACAGATCATTGTACATAGTAACAGTAATATTGTATGATGATCAACTGTAAATGACTTGGGTGTTCTCAAGCAATACAGTGATCCAAGATAATTCCAAGAAACTCATGATGAAAAATGCTATCCACCTCCAAGAAAGAATGATGAAGTCTAAATGCAAATTGAGGTAAACTTTTTTTTTTAAGTTTATCTTTCTTGGGGGTTTTTTGATCTGTGGTTGTTGTTGTTGTTGTTTTATAACATCACTAAAATGCAGAAGTATGTTTTGCATAACTGCCCTTGTATAATCTATATCAAATTGCCTGTGCAGTGGGGGTGGTGAGGGAAGAAGAGTCTTTGGAACATAAAAATTTTAAAAAGAAATGTAGAAATTTTACTTTACATGTAATTGGGAAAAATATTAAGAAATGTAATTGTTTGGATAACTAGTCATCTTGAATTAATCCAGATTTCCATTTTTAGTTGTCAAGGGATAGTATGAAGCGGCAGGGAGAAGAGATGTATCATTGGGTGCCCTTCCTCTCAAGCTACCTATCCTTTCACTGTATTTTAAAAATTCTCTTTATGTTTACATACATTTTCGTTGTCTATGCTTACATATATTTTTGTTGTCTTTTACAATGTAAGCTCTTTTAAAGTAAAAATTGTTTTATTTGTTGTATTTATTTCCATAGTACCTAACACAATGCATGGCATATAGTAAGAACTTAATAAATGCTTGTTGCTTAGTTAATTGAACAAGTGAGTGGTGGTGGTGGTGGTGTTATTTGTTTTTTAAATTGGATCTCTCCATTAGGGGAAAAAAAAAAAAAACAAAACCATTAGCAATCTTACATACAATTGACTAGGTAAGTAAGGAGGTTCATGTAATAGTGTAGATTGAAGGTCCTGAGATTAGGTTGGTTCTAATAGGAGTGGGAAATAATAAATACTGAGGTAAGAACAGAGGCAAAAGATATCATGTGGGAGGATGAGGGGGTAACTCCTAACAAGGAGTTACTGAGAGGTGATTCAAGATTTTGGAGGCTAGGAAAATGGAGATGATTTAACCGAATCTTTGAAGGGAGAGGAGGAGACCAGGTTGGTGAAAAGATGAATTGTTTGGTTCGGGATATATATAGTTTGAGGTTAGCCCAGTGGAGATGTCTAGTAGCCTAGAAATTATTTGATCTGAAATACAGAGGAAAAAGTTACGGCAGGTTGTACAGATTTGTGTTTGGTATAAAGATAATTCTTAAATTAGTGGGAATAGATTTGCACCAAAGAACGAACAGAAGAGGGGCAAAGACAGCTAGGATATGCCTTTATATTTGGGAGTAGAGCAAAGAGAAAGCAAAGAAAGAGAAAAAGTAGTCCAGAGAAATTAGAAAACAGTGAAGAAACCAAGGGAGAAGATAAGAGATGATTAGTAATGGCAAAGGGCTGTAAAGAAATCAAGGACAAATGAGATAAAGGAGACATCAAGAAATCTTAAAGACCTTTTTGAATAGGGTATGATTTTCAAAAAAGAGAATTGAACCCTTTGAGAGCCAAATAATTTTAGAGGGTTCCTAGACAAACACAAGTTAGCATCTCAGAAATACTTTTAAAATATTTTATATTGCTTCAGTTTATTGAACTGAGTTTTGGGTGTTGGGTTTACTAATTGAAGTTGTTTAGGAAGTTGAAAAAATATTAATACATTATTCTCTATTTTAGAAACATCTACCAGAAACAATTAAAACAAATTTAGTATTTTAAATCCAAATATCTCTATCTTGGAAAAAAAAAAGTTTCAAACCAACACAGTTCTCACATGGCCTCAGATATTTCCCTAACCTGTGACAATTTAAGGTGTGTATGTATACATATGTATGCACATATGTTTGTGTGTATATATATATGTATACATATACATATATATATTCAGAGAGATACTGGGGAGAGTGTTTGATGTTAATATTTGTTCCTTCAAATAGAACCAACTATTGTTCTTTGCTCTTAGTAACATATAACAATATTAGTTCATATTAATAACTTAGTAACTAACCAGTTACTTCCTTGACCACCTCTTTCAAGTGGAATAATCAAAGAGATCTCTCTGTGATCAATATCTGAAATGTACCAGAAAGGGAAAAAATAATAATCTATAATAGAAAAGTGGTATTTTTTTTAAAAGTTCAGTTATCATTCAATCCATTTTACCAAAGTGTTAGTTTTGTTTTGTTTTTCCTTTGACCTGTACATTTCCTAAAGGGAAAAGTTTGGAAATAGTTAAAGGCTGAAAAAATAATACTTTTATTATTTTTAGTTCAACTAAAAGGGTTTTTTAAAATATCATCCCATGGCAGTATAAGGACATGGCACAGAGTCAGGTTATCAAAGGCAGTATAGTACAGTGAAAAAGGCAGGTTGTATTTGAAAGCCAAGCACTTGGATTCAAATCCTGTTTTGCTGTACCTGTCTAATCTTAGCCAAGGTATATGACCTTTCTGGGCCTCACTTTCCTTATTTGTAAAATGAAGAGGTTAGACTAAATCTCTCTTCAGATCTAAATCCTGTGACTTTAAAAGATTCTGTACTATATTTCAGGATAACTTGATGTGGAAATTTCATGTTTGGATTAATTTCACAAATGAACTGACAGATACAAATAGTTGTATTGGATTTGAGGATATGTTTTTGTTTTTGTTCTTAGCCTGAGTTATACTTAATCTCTTGAAGGACATGGAACAGTGTAATTAGGCTAACAAGAACTGAAAAGAGGAGAACATCCTTTGAATTTTTTAAAAACTAGATTTTTGGATAAAATAAGCTTTCATAGTTGAAGCAACTATGACTTTGCTCTATGAGAGACACCAGATGATAGAAATTAAATGGAATTAACCTTGGCAGAGTTGCTCTAAACAATTTTAATTATAATTTTTTGAATGACTAAGGGAATATTATTTAAAAATTGTTGTATAAGATAGTATTTTATTACATGCATCATTTATTTCTGCTTTTCTCCTTGACATCACCATGAAATTTGTTCTAGTTGTTTTGTTAGGGCTTATAAATACATATCAGCATATTTTTGACGTTCTCAAAAAGCTAGATAACATCTTTGGAGGAAGTCATGTCTGAATCTTTAGAAAGAAAATAGGAAAATAGATGACTGCAAACCAATGTCAAAGATCAAAACTATACAGGTAGAGGAAGAAATCATGGTAAGAAGGCCACTTTGGCAAAACTATAGATAAAAACAGACATTTTTGAGGTGATTAAAGAAAGTAGTTATTCCTGGATATTCAAAATATTAGTAAAGTAGGAAGTAAGTTCACCTAAGAGTATATGTATGCTACAATTGGAGGGGGAAGAGGAGAGAACATTAGCTCATAAAATCACAGATTTGTAGCTGGAAAGGACCTTATGGGCATTTAGTTCAAACTTTTTATTTTACACATAAAGTAACTCAAGATGAGAGAGATTAAGTGATTTGATCATGGTTGCACAGTTTGTAAGTATCTGAGGCAGGATTTGAACTCAGGTCTTGACTCCTAGGTCAGGGCTCTAATCATAAGGGATTGTAGAGAACAGAAAAAGCATGGAATATGATATAGAATTAATAAGAGATGAATAAAAGCAGCAGCTAAACCTGAGGTTAGAATGAAATTGTAATGGACTCACCCATTACATTTGTGTGACTTTCTTCAGTAGCATTGCAAAAGACAATGAGAATCACCCCAGCTTGAAAACTGGCCCAGTAGAAATGGTGAAATGTTAAGGGAGAAGGGATTCAAAGATGGATGAATGGCTGACATAGTTGACCATGATTTTTGAACTGTGTAAAGAAACCAGAAAAGTGGGGATGAACTTGGAGAATAATAGTAAGGGTTAGTGACCTGAGGTCCTGAGCTCAAGGCCAAATTAAGGGAATGGGAGAGATACACAGGATAGAATTGTGGTTAGAATGAAGAATCCAAAGTAAAAGAATTTGACTATTATGACAGAAAATTGTTAATACCAAATGTAATATGTACTGATACTCCCTTAAATAATTCTTGTATTTTCAGAATTTCATTAATGTCCTTACATTCCTGCTCTTAAGATATTTACTCTTGATTAAGTTGAGCCAAACCATACCTGCTACATTTCTCCCCACCCCTCAACCTCCCAACCTCCTCCCCCACCATCCATTTCCCTGTGGAGAGCACAAGCTGGATCTCAGCTCCTGATGTTCTTTTCATCTTCTACTGGGAGTCATGGCATGAAGGACAAAACAGCCAGAATGAAATATCTTTCCTTGCTCCAATTACCAAGGCCACTAAGATCTCATGACCGGGACTTGCTATCTTACCTTTCACCTCACCTTTTCCTAAAAGTATAAAAAGTTTTTCATGGATCTCTTTGGTTGGGGAATACACTGGACATCCCTGGGAGGGAAGGCAGATGGCAGGTCAGCACTTTGATATCTCAATTAAGGACATTTTATTCCTTAACTCATAGCTTTGATTTATTTCAGGATTTGGCAATTCCTAAAACACAGTTCTGACCCTTTCCCTTTTCCCTGTCCATTAAAAAAGTTCCTTACTCCTAAGGTCAAATATAAATTCCTCTGTTTGCCATTTAAACATTTTTCCTAAATTGATTTGGAAGTAGAGTAGTTCTGTGTAGTCGTGAATTCCATTCTCACATCCTCTTCAGGTATACTCTCAAGCAGAAATCTGAAACAGAAAGGAGAGAAAGTATTTCTTAAGATTCTTACTGGTTTTAATTTTTGAAGTTTTTTAGACTTAATCTAATGTTCTAAGTAAAATTATAGAAAGATATAAATTTGTAAAGCCTTTTGTAAACTTCAAAGTGAAGTCTCAAGCTTACTAAAAAAGTGTCAAAGATAGCTTTAAGATTACAAATCTTATAGTTTAAGAAGAGGGTTAGTGTAACCATTAGGGGAAATATACCCTGTAGGAGGAGAGAGAGGTTTAGTTTTAAGCATGTTGAATTTGAGGTTCTAGAAGACATCCAGATGGAGATATCTAGTAGGCATGTAGAAATAAGGGATTAGGGAGAGATTGGTCATAAAATCACAGAACAGGAAATATATATCTGGGAATCATTTGCATAATAACAGCATTTAACATTTATATGTTATCTTATTTAAAAAGCTTTTCCTTCCCTCAAACTTCCCATTCTGTCTTCAGCAGGAGGCTTTCCCAGTTTCTCCCATTGCTAGTGCATCCCTCTCTGAGATTACCTTCCAATTTTGCCACATGTGTTTTCTATGTACTTAGTTACTTGCATGTTGTTTCTTCTATTAGAATGTGAGGTTCTTGAGAGCAAGACTTTTTTTTTTTTTTTTTGTATCCTCAGCACTTGACACAATGCAGGGAACATAGTAAGCGATTAAATGCTTATTGACCAGCTGAACAACTTTCCTCACAGCCTCACTGTCAGGTAGACAAATGCAAATCTGAATCATCATTCCTAATTTTTTGAATGAAAAAAACTATAACTCAGAATTTGCCAATTGACTTTACCAAGGTTATATTACTAAAAATGAGAGCCAGGAATTGAAACCAGATTCCTAATGATTCCAAGTCCAGTTTTCTTTTGAAACAAGCTGCATAGAAATATCTGAAGACTTAAAAATAGACAACATAGCAAAGGGAACAAGGACAGGAAGGAACAAGAGGGCTGAGGACCAGATATTGTATGTCTCCTCTGCCCCATACTTTAAGTAATAGTTACATAATGTTGGTGAATAAAATTAAATTATTTTCTACTTTGCAGTATAGTTAAGCATAAAGGTGCATTTCCCCCCCACTAGATTGGGAATCATGAAGACTGGGCCCAAGTCTTATTCATCTTTATACCTCTCATCGTGCCTAGCATGATGCTCTCTCAAAGCAGCATACTAGTTGAATTAAATTACTCATACTCTTTAGTACCCTATGTGTTATACGTGTTTTTGAAGAAAACTACCTTGTGGTCTGGAAAACCTATTATGAGACCTCAGGGATATTAATTGTATAGTTCTCTCCTACCGTTATACAAGTGCTGAAAAAGTGGTTCTCTTTCAAGAGTCTCTTGTCAAAATGCCAGGTACAGTTTGTTTTTGACATTTGAAACTGCTGTTAAATAATAGTCTTGCTTCTGTCATAGCTAATGTTGACTTGACGGCATTTGGAGTGCATTTCTCAACTCTGGCCTTAACAGGGAGACCTGGGTCTTGACAGATATTTTTTCTTGCTTGCCCAAGGCAAGTGAACATAAAGAAGATTTCAATTGTTTGTCTCCAAGATCACAGGTTTTTGCTCTGTAGATGGCACACAGATCTATTATTATCTAAAACTTCCAAACCAACTCTTGGAGTTGGAGTACTATCTGCTTCCTACTACTCTATAAATGACATTTGAATCAATTAAATATCTTTGCATTTTAGGACCCTGCAGATTCTGGCTGTTCTGCTTTGGTAAACCTCTATCAGTCCGGATGTCATACTTAATTACTGGGCTCTTTAAAATCAATAAGCATTTTTATTGTTTCAGTATTTGAGAGGAAACAAACCCCTGAGCATTAACCCACTATCAGCATGCACTGTGTGCCATCTGTCAGAGAGAATTTGGGCCCTTTACGCGCAGTGCTTTCTCATGTTGCCGTGTCCATTAGACATTTAATTGACGTTCTTCATTTTCTTCTGTGTTTGGAAATTTTTTATTATTATTACATTTCTGCCTCCTCTCTCCCTGCACCAAGTACATATTCCCTGCATGTTGTTGTTTCTAACAGGACATCATTAAAAAAAAAAAAAAAAGTTAAAAATTCTCAAGGTAAATGGGGGAAGAGAAAGTAAGAAAAAAAAATTGAGTTCAAAAGCAATGGATGTGAACTGTATTGTAAGAATTCTATAGAATTCCATAGAAGTTGGCATGTCTCTTGCCTCGTTGAGACCAATAAACAAACATGCAGTTTGTTTCAAAATAAATATCAAGGGCATGGTTAATTAGACAGGTCTGTTTGGTAGTTTTAGAAATGGTCTGTAAGGAAACTGCACTTCTGTTCTAGTCATTAGCTCAGAATTTCAAATAATTAAGGCTACATGATTTTAAAGCATTGTAGCTAGTGTTATAGATTGTGACTGTTTAAAATAATCCTTTCTTTCATGCCTTCCCAGCACGTTTCTTTGGGGATGAGTTTGCCCCACAGAAGTATGTTTTCTGACTCCAAATTAGAAGAATCATTTCCTGCAGGAGTTTCACATAAAATCAAAATAAATGAATGGCATCCCCATCCCTGGAAACTTTGTTTCTAATATTCCTGCACTGAATACAAATAAAAGCAAACAAGACAGACCCTGCCCTCGTGGAGTTTACATTCTAAAGGCTGAAGACAACATGAAAGGGGAGCATAACAGAAAAAGGAGAGAGTGAAGATATAGAAGTTTAGTGGAATTCTGAAAGTCTGGAACAGAACGAAGCCCAGGGTAGCTCCACTGGAAAAAATCCATTTTTAGATAGAGAGGCAACAGATTTGAGGTCTAATTGCCTGGTTGGAGAAATCCTCGAAATGTGAAGCTTTGAAGGGCCATAATTGTTCATAAAGGTCCTTTTCTGAAGTGATGATACTGATTTTTTTTTTCCTTTTGATCTATCTCAATTTATATTTCACATGGTAGTGGCTGCCCTCTCCTCTTTGGGGATAGCTTTACAATTTAATTACTTATCTGAATGTAAAATTGCTCTTGTGTATTAAATGTTCATCAAGAATTTAACTGTGACATACATAGGTTTAATTTTTCTGCTACTCAAGATGTATACCTAATACATCAGGTATATGTCTGCATCAAAAAAAAAAGTTCAACTACTTGCATTATTTTTCTATTGTGATAGGCAATCATTTATTTGCTTTACATCCATTTGTCAAATCATGAAGATATTAGCCAAACCTGAGTCTTTCTCACAAAATAAAAGCTATAAAATAAATTCTTATTTGCATCTATTTACCACCACTAATGGCCTTAAACAGCTTTAAGGAAAACAAATGATTAAGATATGCTAAATATGAATGGGAAGGACAATTAATTTGCTATTGTATTTCTTTCTTGTATACAACAGTTATACTGACATTATTTAAAATTAAAAACTTGTATAGTTAACTCTTCACTGAGAGAGAGCAGAGTAGAAAAATGATCTTGGAGTAAAGATTTCATGGGTTCAAGTACTGCCTCCAATGTCTTTGTCAATGTGACAATGGTCACAGTTTCCTAAGTGCCCAGATCATTTGGGCTCTCAGTACCCTCTCACCTAAGTTGCAGAGAGACTGTTCATTATCCTGGATGCTCAACACAGGGAAATCACAGGTTTAAGGTGCATAGATCCTCTCCCCACTCCCATAGACCATTGAAGACAAATTTATGTTTGGCTTTGAACTTTAAACCTTCAGAAAAACAAACTTTCCTCAAACACTTTCTCCCTCTCTTAGTTGGATCCCTAGGCCTTTCCAGGCCTGTCTGTCCACAACTTTTGGACTTGTTTGTCTAAAGGAAAGAAATGTACAGAAAACCTACTTGAAGTTAGTAAGAACTAATTGCCCAGAATTTAACAGTGGTTTCTGTGTTATGAAAACCAAAGGCATTCGATATGATATTTAGTATCATAGGGCTTGATAAAGATCTTGTGGAATCGCCAAAGTCATCCTTCTGCCTCTAAGCAAGGCCATGCATAGATCTAAAGTACTTCTGGATCCTTTTTTAAAGCTAGGAGAAGGTCCATTATTGTATTTGTAATACTAGAGTAAGTTTGAGAAGCCTTGTTTGCCCTTCAAAACTCTCCCCACCAAATTAAGTTGCAACTCTCTGTAAAATCCTTTAGGAAATTGTCTGAGGCACATAAGAGTTAAACAATTTGCTCAGGGGTCCCCAGAAGTTGAATTTTAACCTACATTTTCCTACCCCCAAGTCCAACTCTTTATTCACTGACTACATTAAACTTCTTCTGTAGTTTTAAATTATAGGAAACTTTTATGGTCAAGTTATTATTGGAGTCTATGCAAAATTAGACCCTTGTAGTCTAAAAGATGTAATTCCCTAGTTATTGAAAGAGATGAGGTCCTGGGTCACTAGATGGGGTTGGCAGAGAAAACTTGAAGTACTGATATGATTACTTCTTTAGGCAAGAAAGGAAGGACCCTGTGGCATCAGCTCAACCTTACAGCCCAGGAGGTCATGGGTAGCCAGATTTTACAATATCTAATCAAAAAGCCAAGTTCTGTAAAACCACCAGGGTTACATTTTCCCTATAAATCTGTCCATGGCCCATGCCATCTTTGCTGAATTCCGTTTGGGTTAGCCTGTCAGTGAGTTGTGCCTCATGATGTCTTTCCTCTCATCCCCCCATCATGCTTCATGCTGTCTTTCTCCTTGTCATAGTTAACTAACTCGTTTATGGTGCTAAATCCCTTTTAGGATTTAGTTTGCCAATCAAGAGCATACTTCCACTTCATGGAGCATTTCCTTTCTCCTGTTATGAGTTCCACTAGGTAACTTGTTTTTTCCCTTGTTAATTGTTAAAACTCCTTTCCTTGCTAACTGTATGCTCTCCCAAATCTATTTCATATTTACAACTCCTAGTACCTATTTTACCTCTTCATTTTGTCTGTAACCTCTTATCAAAAATAAAGCCACCTTTGCCAAAGGGAAAGGCCATTCTAAATTTTTCCCATAACTGAACTCCAACATTTGGTGCCAAACCCCAATATTTGTGCCAGTTGCTCTCCTAAATACCATCATTTGGTGCCTGAATAGCAGTCTCATCATTTGGTGTGCCAAACCTCAAACACGTCAAAAGGATCATCTTAATCATGTGAAGAAGTGGCTCCCTGTGAAAAAAATATATGGCTATTTTAAAAAGCTGGTTGGTTGCTTTTCAAGCCTTTGTTGCTGTTAGCCATGTCTTGCAATCTTCTAAATGCCATGCCATATCAATGAGGAAACATTTATTTTTTTTTAATTAAAGCTTTTTATTTACGGAACATATGAGTAATTTTTCAACATTGACCCTTGCAAAACCTTCCGTTCCAAATTTTCCTTCCCTTCCCCTATCCCCTCCCCTAGATGGCAAGTAGTCCAATACATTTTAAATATATTAAAATACATGTTAAATCCAATATATGTATACATATCTATACAGTTATCTTGCACCACAAGAAAAATCAGATCTAGAAAGAGAAAAAAACCAACAACCTAAGAAGGAAAACAAAATGTAAGCAAACATTCACAGAAAGCATTAAAATACTATGTTGTGGTCCACACTCAGTTCTCACAGGCCTTCTCTCTGGGTGTATATGGCTTTCTTCATCACTGAACAACAGGAACTAGTTTGAGTCACCTCATTGTTGAAGAAAACCAGGTCCATCAGAATTGATCATCATATAGTCTTGTTGTTTGTACAATGATCTCCTGGTTCTGCTCATTTCACTTAGCATAAGTTCATACAAGTCTCTCCAGGCCACTCTAAAATCATATTGTTGGTCATTTCTTAGAGAACAATAATATTCCATGATATTCATATGCCATAATTTATTCAGACATTCTCCAATTGATGGGCATCCATTCAGAAAACATTTATTAAGTACTTATGTGCCAGGCATTGATTATGTGATGGGAATACAAAAAGAGGGAAAAGATAGTCCCTGCCCTCAAAAATCTTCCTATCTAATTTAATGTCATATATCTATTATCAATAGAAGTATTTTCTGAATTGCATACTTATACATGTTATTGTTAAAAGACAACTAATTGTAGAACTACCCTGTCCTGCCCAACTAAACAATTTTGATTTTTAGCAATTCACGATATACTACTGGGAAAGGACTATCTTTAGAATTTCAGAATTAAATTCTGTGATCTTGCCAAATGCCTTGCATCTGCTTTCTTAGCAGAAATAATATGCAGAGGGTCAAGCTTTAAAAAAGTATAATTAAATCTTTTCTCCTTTTTCTAATTAGCAGAATTAGTGTGATGGAGAGAGAAAGCTCCCCTTTTGAAGAACACTGCTGGAAGTTTGATAACTTTTGGCAACATATAATAACTCAAGCACCAGCCTTGTAGATAAGTATAAGGAATTTATGATTCTATATGCTATAACTATTTAAAAATAAACAGTTCATCTTCCCATGGGGGATTACCATGACCTCCTTCTTTCTACTTGTCCTCTCTAATTCTTCTTTCCATTAAAGTGCTTCTTTTCAAAGCTGCTATACAATGCTGAAGAACAGAATGAAGTTGGGCAGGTGATAAAGCTTTTTCCTAAAGGAAAAAAATTGAGGTTTTGGAGGAACTAGCCAATTTGAGGAAAGATGCTTCAGGGGCAGAGGGTACTTACAATGTGAAAATTCCTAAAAGTCCTGGCATAGAGTGAGCTTCCAGGATAAGGATGTTTCTGGGACATTATAGAGAAAATCCTGAGAGTTAGGAACATAGTCTGATGCTATAAGTGAAAATTATCAAGCTCCTGTAAGCACAAATGTGGCAAAGTGAAATAAATAGGGTCGGTTCCCATCCTATTCATTATATAGTTGTGTCTCGTTTGTGCAGTTAACCAGTATTTCTTGAGCACTTTCTTAAATAATGCTTTATATTTGTATAGCATTTTTCTCCTTTGAAAAGCACTTTAATGTTATTGTTTAGGGTTTTTTTTTTTTTTAGTAATGACTCTTCATGACCCCATATGGGATTTTGTTGGCAAAGATATTGGAGTAGTTTACCATTTCCTTCTCTGGTCCATTTTACAGATGAGGAAACTGAGGTTAAGTGAGTGCCCAGAGTCACATAGCTACTAAGTGTCTGAAGTCAGATTTGAACTCAGGAAGAGGAGTCTTCCTAACAACAGACCTAGCACTCTATCTATTACATCATCAAATTGTCCATAAAATACTTACATGCCTTTCATCTAATCTGATCCTTACACAATTGCAGAGCAGATATTTTATCCTCTTTTTAAGGATGAAGAATCAGACCCAGGGAGAATATATATAATTAGTAGCCAGGCTAAAATTCCTTATTTAAGTATACCATGCTGTTTATGATCTCAGCCCTATTCTTAAGGGTATATGGGAAATAAAATGGACACAGTCTTTGCTCTTAATGAGTTTAAAATTTGATAGTGGCAACAAAACTTACACATGAGAGAAGCAGCATAAGACTACATAATCAAATGTTAAATTGTTTGATTCAGGAATGTGCCACCCAATTTAAAGTCCATTTAAATGTTTTGAAGCTAAAGTACTCTAAGCATCTGTGTTGAAAGAATGAGCCAAAGTACATTTCCAACCAAATCAAAACTTGCATAAATGAAGTATTCTTCAGTGTAGTCATACAAGTTGCTTTTTTCAAGGGTCTGTGATTTCATCTACATGGGTATCACCCCACCCTCCCATTCCCCTCAGATACAGACTCCAGTTCTTCTTAACCAACAGTTCAAAGGATTGCTCTGGCTGAAGTGTTCTTATATTCTTGCCTTGAATAGACAAGGCATGGAGAAAATGGCATTTTCACCTGTCTGCCAGCCTGATTGACATTAACCCTTGACATCTTCCCTTTCCTCTTTTTCCTCCTTATTTAAATCTATTTTATCTTATACAAAATCCAAATTTGTCAACCTAATTAGATCTTGGTGGCTGTTATCTACTGACAGCCCCTTCCTTCCTTGCCCTAGGATAGTTTCCATTTTTCTTTTCATGGAGTTTGGTATCTGATGAAATCTTCTCTCCTACTGGGAACTTCTTGAATCATTCATATATCATCTAAAATACCCTAATCCCACAGTTCTTCAACCTGCTAATCTCCTGTGACCTACTTAATCTTCCACTCTACCTCAACTACATATATAGATGGTCACTCTATTAATCTTGCTTTAACCTGTAAGTATTGTAATTCAATGAGCAAGAACCCTGAAATTCCTTTATCTTGTTGCAATCTCTTATCATTACATCTTTCCTTATGCCTTATTTCTCTCAAATTTGTTCATCATCACTGTGATTTGCAGCCCTTCCATTACTCTGTAGTTTTCTGGACCATGAAGTCTGCTCTGACTATATTCTCCTCTCTCTACAATTGTAACCCCTTAATGAACCAATCAAACTCATCCTATATTCTGGAATATTTTTGCCAAGCCCTTGACCTAAATTACTCTTATCATCTCATTGCTCTTCCAATTCATGTGTTGATGAATGTATTTGGGATCAACATGACTGGATCCACTCTAAATTGGTATGATTCAACTGGGCCCTCACTATAGTAAGGCAATCCTTTGCTTCTCCCTGATGAATTCTCTTTGTCACTTTCTGCAATGGCCCTTTCAAATCTGTTCTCCTTAACCTCACATAGCATCCTATCTCCCATCCTCTTAGTTAAGATCTTTGCTTCTTATTTTACTAAGGGAAAAAAATCAATGCCATTTGCTTTGTGTTTCTTCTCTTCCCTCTTCATCACCTCATCATAAACCTTTGCCATAACCACACTCCTCCCCTGACTCTTTTCTCCTTTAAACCAGTTTCTAATGAAAAAAGAATTACAGCATCCTAGATATAGCGTTGGAATAGACCTTGGATGTCTTCTAGTCTAAACTTTTCATTTTATACATGAGGAAGCAGAGGCACATATTAAGTGACTTACCCAAGATCATACAAATATTACTGTGAGTGGGAAAGTGAGGATTCAAAATCCACTCTTTCTACTACATCATAGGTCAACCTAAGGCCAGTCATCTCCTGCTACTGTTTACAGCAAACTGCCCTCATTGATTTCTGCCTACCTACTGACTCCTTTCATGATCTATACTCATGTCCAAATCTTTTCCACCCTAAAAAACAAAAAGTCTCAATACATACTAGCTATTGTGCCATTTTCCTCCTCCTTTTCTTAGCCAAATTATTTAAAAATCTACCTGCAGTTTAGTCCTTTCATTTCTTTGCCTTATTCTTTTGTAAACTTTCTTCAGTCTGGTTTCTGATCTTATCACTCAACTGAAACTACTCTCTCCAAAATTATCAAATCTGATAGCCTTTTGATAATCCTTCTTTACCTCTGCAGCATTTGACACTATTAACCACCCCCTTCTCCTGGATTCACTCTTCTCTCTGGATTTCCATGACATTTCTTTTTCTTGATATTCCTCCTTTATGTCTTTCTTATTCTCCTTTGAGGTGTAGGGTATGTTCAGGGAAGACTAGTATCTATGGGATGAAGGCTGCTGAGCTCTTTACAGGACTGCTTTCCACCTTTGGAAGAAAGAGTGACTCCAAAGACAACGTGACCTCACTTAAATCCAATTTATGCATAAATCAAAAAAGACATCACCCTTCTCCTTTGCTCTTTCAAAATCCATGTTATGCCCAGTTTGAATACAGTGAGTGTCCCCTAACATGCTGTAGTAGGTTTCCTTTCCTTTTCTTTTTTTACTCAATACCTTGCTGATCTCTAAAATTCTCATGGGCTTAATCATCATCTCTGTGGAGATGACTGCCAGATCTATACATCCAGTGTTAGTCACTTTCCAGAACTTTAGTTTCTTAACATGAAATGTTTATTGGATATTAAGAACTCATTTTCTCTTATATATCTAAAACTCAATATCATGACTTCCCTATTGCTGTCAAGGGAACCACTATGTTTCAAATTATGTTGATTTGCAAACGTTTTCATCTTTGACTCCTCACTGTCACTCCCATTCACAAAACATATGCTATCATTTGCTGAATCTTATCATTTCTATCTTCAAAACACCTTTGGTACACATTGTTTTCTCATCACTTATATAGCTACTGTCCTAGTTCAGGCCTTTATCACTTATCTCCTGAACTATTGCACTAGTTTTTTATTTGATTTCTGCCACAAACTTCTTTTCACTATAATTTATATAGCTTCCACAGTGATTTTTTTTTACACATTAAGTTTTACTAATTTTTTTTGTTTTTTTTATATCACTAAACTTTTCCCATTATCTTTCTTCCTACCCTCTTTCCAGAAAGTTATAATAAGTAATATTATTCTTAGAAAAGAAGAGGGAAAAGGGGGGAAGACCCAGCAAAATTTATCAATAGACCAAAAAAAGTCTGAATAGATATGTTCACAACCATGGGATGAAAGATGGAAGGTCTCCTCTGATTTGGAATCACTTTTTTTTTTTTTTTTTTTTTTTTTTTTTTTGTAATTTTACAATGTTCACTTCTGTTTGATTTGTGACAGGTCTTTCTTTTTACATAATTGCAGTTATTGTATATTGTATTCTTGGCAGTGTCATTTCATGTGAGTCTATGTTTCTCTGTGTTCATCATATTCACTATTTCTTATAGCAAGTAACATTGATATTATGTTATAATGTTGCAATAATATAGTCATATGTTTCAATTTATTTAGACATTCCCCAGGCAGTGAGAACTGTCTTGATTTCCAAGTGGAGAATCAATGATCTAGACAGAAGTTAAGTTTGGTTAAAAATTCTTATGTCATTTCAAAAGAAGTCTCTAGCCTTTGTTTTTCTTCTTTTTTATAGGGAAAAATCTAAAAAGGGTTTTTATCTACAGAAATGTGTTTTTTGTTATTTTATATTTCTAAAGAAATATAAAAGCTTTAAAAAATATTTCCATAATCCCTTTCCCCCTATTTTTTGATTATTTCCCTTGAAATTTTAGATTTTTTTGTTTGTCCAGATAAATGTTAGTATTTTATCAGGTTCTGTAAATAATCTGTTTGATAATTTGATTAGCATATCTGTGGTAGTGTTTTTATTTTTATTGTATTGGTACAACCTGCCCAAGAACAATGAATACTCCTTAAGCTATGTAAGTTGCTCTTTATTTCTTTAAAACCACTGTATAATTCAGCCTATAAATGTATTTTGCATGTTTTGACAGATTCTAAGTAATTTTTCAAAAGTGCAATATGATTATGTCACTTCTAACTCTTTTCTGATCCTCTTAGCTACTGTGTATTCCCCACAAAACTGTTTTTTTATTATGTTTATGTTAATATTTATGTTTTCTCATGCAAATTAAGACAACTCTGAGATACCACTACACACCTGTCAGATTGGCTAAAATGACAGGAAATGATAATGATAACTGTTGGAGGGGATGTGGGAAAACTGGGACACTGATACATTGTTGGTGGAACTGTGAA
>JAJPUD010001055.1:480750-503117 GCA_023553655.1 Myrmecobius fasciatus
CTCCTTTCCCCTGATTCTTCTATTTTCCCTTCTATTAGTTTATCCCTTTCTTTTCCTCCTTTCCCTCCCACTTCCCTCTAGCAACAGACAAGTTTCTATGTGAAATCAAGTGTCTGATATACACTTTTAGAGCCCAATCTGATGAGAGTAATATGTACATAATGCTCATCTCCCTCCCCTTCTCTCAATTATATTAGCTTTTCTTTGCCTCTTCAAGAGATTTTACCTTGTTTTTATCTCCTTTTTTTTGGATCTTATTTTACCACTTTTTCCCTCTTTTCCCCATTATGACAACCTTTCCCCCTCTAATTCTCTTTTTCATATTATCAAAGTAATATCTAGTTAATTATACCCCCAAACTTTAAGTATCCCCCTAGTAGAAATAAAGTTCTCAAGAGTCCTTTCCTTTTTACCTTTTTATGCTTCTCTTGAGTTCTGTGTTTGGATGTCGAATTTTTTGTTCAGATCTGGTCTTTTCATTAGAAATAGGTGAATTTCACCTATATCATTGAATGACCATCTTCTTCCCAGGAGGATAATGCTCATTCTAGCCTCATAGGTTATTCTTGGCTGTAATCCAAGTTCCTTTGCCCTTCAGAATATCTGGTTCCAGGTCCTTCGATCCTTCAATGTGGAGGCTGACAGATCCTGTGTGATTCTAATTATTGATCCTCAGTATTTGAATTGTTTCTTTCTAGCTGCTAGCAGAATCTTTTCCTTGGTGCTATAGTCCTGAAATTTAGCCACGATATTCCTTGGGGTTATAATTTTGGGGTCTCTTTTAGGAGGTGATCGGTGAACTCTATCAATGATGATTTTGCCTTCTGATTCTACAATCTCAAGGCAGTTTTCTTTCCGGATTTCCTGGAAGATAGTGTTTAGATTCTTTTTTTCATCATGGCTTTCAGGAAGTCCAATAATCCTTAGATTGTCTCTCCTAGATGTATTTTCCAAGTCAGTTGTTTTTCCTAGGAGATATTTCATATTTTCTTCTAATTTTTCATTTTTTTGTTTTTGTTTGACTGATTCTTGAAGTCTTATTGAGTAATTCACTTGCATTTGTTCAATTCTTATTTTTAAAGTGTTGTTTTCTTCAGTTACCTTTTTAAGCTCCTTTTGTAACTGGCCAATTGAATTATTTTGTTCATTGCACTCTTTTTCCACTTTACTAATTTTATTTTTCAATAAATTGGTGTCTTTTTTATATCTCTTTTGCAGGGCATCATAGCCTTCTTGTACTGATTTCAGTTTATTTTCACATTTATCCTCCAGCTCTCTTTTGAGGTTCTTTATGCAATCTTCCAGAAAGGCCTTTTGAAAAAGGGACCAGTGATGGTCCTTAATAACTTTCTCTGGAATTTTGTCTAAAGGAACCTCAGGATCTAGGATCATCCCTTCTTTTTCTCGATAAAACCTGTCTATGGTGAGAGCTCTCTTTTGCTTCTTCATTTTTTTTTTCTACATAGCGTGGATATCTCCCAAAGGTAGGGAAAAAATGGTGGCTGAAGATCTTTGCCCTGGGGCACTTCCTCGAGTTGACTTAAGGTGCTGGGCCGGTGGGGGCTAGGACTAAGTCTGAATTACTCCTTAAACAAGGCAAGTCTGCCAGAACACCTGCCCCCAATCAGGGCAGAGTGTCCCGAGTGCCTCAGATAAATTCCAGGTGTTTGGAATTTGGAGTTTGGAGTTTCTGCCACAGGGAGCTGAGTCCCATCCTCACTTCCGGCCTACACCCAAGTCCTCTGTTTATCCCTCTGTCCGAGTTAGACAAACCTGATGTGAAGTTCTTCAGAGAGATCACCATGCAGTGTTCAAATATTTCTGGATTCGTTGACTTGAAGATCAGTTCAGAGGCTTATTTTATTGTTGATTTGAGAGAAGATCGGAGGAGGACACAGAGAGTCATGTTTTCACTCTGCCATCTTGGCCGGCAATGCCGAATTGATTGACTCTTAAATGCAGATAGCTCCATCCAGTCTGGACAGCTAAGTGGTATGGTAGATATAGTAGTAGGACCAAAGTCAGAAAGAATCAGCTTCCTAAATTCAAATCTGGCTCCAGACACTTACTAGCTGTATGCTCCTTGGCAAGTCACTTAACCCTGTTTGTCTCAGTTTTATCACTTGTAAAATGAGCTAGAGAAAGAAATGGCAAACCATGCCAGTTTTTTGCCAAGAAAGCTCTAACTGGGGTCATGAAGAGTTGGACAAGCATAACAAAACAACAATCCCAGTCAGTCAGATCAAGAAGCATGTATAAAGCACTTTCTGTATACTTGACACAGTACTAAAGTAGTAGAAATGCAAAGAAAGAAAGAAAGAAAGAAAGAAAGAAAGAAAGAAAGAGTTCCTTAATCCTAATTGCCTCATCCAAAACAATAGCAACAACACAAAAAACAAACAGTTCCTGCCTTATAGGAGCTTACATTCTAATGGCTATCAAAATTGGCTAGATTTTCTTCTCTGGCTACTCCTACCCTTCTCATCCCCTCAGGAATGGCAGTATCAGAGGATCACTGTTCCTTATGGGGAGAGGTGGGCAGAAAAGGAAAGATGGCAAGATGCCTACATTGGATTGGTCTTGGTGTTCTTATTGATAGTTATCTGACAAGCCTATCTGATAACTCTTGGCAGTGTATCTTTTTTGTTTACCTTAAATCAAACAGCCCATTTTAATCAGATCTCCTTGTTTTACTGATGAAATTTAGAATCACTAAGTAACTTGTCTGCTATCATTCAGTGAATAGGGCAGAGCAGGTTACCTGTCCTCTAGTCCAATGCCTTCTTCACTACAGTGCATTGACTCCCTAATAAAAAGTGAATATAAATGTATTTCTATCCACTCTGATGAAACAGAAGTCCCCAGTGCACTATAAAATTGACCTAAAAATAAAATTATAGTATATTATATTTGGCTGAGCTAAAATGAATATGCTCAATTGAATAAGTATTAATTAAATGTTTAAGTAATAATGATTTTGCTTACCTTATTAAAATTCAGAAGGATTTTAGGGGAAGAATGTCCCAGGTCTATTAATAAAAAAGTATCCAGGGAAGTTTGAATTGATGCCTTCTTTTTCTCTCTCAATAAATTTTCCTTTAGTTAGAAGCAGTATTCAAAAGTCATTAAATTGATCATTAAAAAAAAAGTCATTGAAGCTCTCAGATAGTTGAGGGAGGGAGATTACCAAGATCTTTAGTTATAAGGGTTTGGTTTCTTTAATTGTATTTTTCCTCTTTTTCTCTCAGTTCTTTCTACCTTGTCTGTATGGCTCTTCAATATATTAAACTGGATTAAGTTTCTACTCCCCAAGGATTGGAAACCTATATAGCAAATTGGCCTAATATTGAATGAGATGATTTGGGAAAGGGGCAGGGCACAGTAGCCAAAGTTATGGGTAGAAGTAAACATATGTTTATTACGTCCTCTCAACCTATCTGTCTCCACCCTTGACCCTGAACATCTACTTAGACCTTGCAGAAGCAGAGGAAATCAATTTTAGATATCAGAATCACTGGACTACCTGAAAGCCATAATCAAAAAGAGGCTCTGGACAGCATCTTTCAAGAAATTATCAAGGTAAACTGCCCCGATGTTCTGAAATCAGAGAGCAAAATAGATCTTTAAAGAATTGACCTCTCAGGAAAGAGATCCTAAAATAAAAACTCCAAGGAACATTATAGCCAAATTTCAGAATTATCACATCAGAGAAAAAATGCTACAAGAAACAATTCAAATATCAGGAAGTCACAATCAGGATTATTTAGGACTTGGTAGCTATTAAAGGACTGGAGGTCATGGAACATAAAATACAAGAAGGCAAAGAGCTAGGACTACACCCAAAGATCACCTACTTGATGAAATTAAGCATAATACTTCAATAAAATGGAAGCATTTCAAGCTTTCATAAGAAGACCAGAACTAAATTTGATTTCCAGTATCAAGGCCAAGAGAAGCATATGCAGATAAAAACATAGGCAGGAAAACAAAACATAAAGGATTCAGTGGAGTTGGAGTATTTACATCTCTACGTGGGAAAATGATACTTACAATTCTTATTGTATCACTAATAGAACAGCTAAAGGGAATACAAATAGGCAGAAAGTATAAGATGAATTAGAGGATATGGCGTGAAAAAATTAAGGGTTGAGAAAGAGGAGTACACTGGGCACAGAAGGAAGAGAGAGGTAGAATGGTGTAAATTAATTAATTTGAAGAGGCATGAAAGACCTATTAAAGAAAAGGGGAAGATGGGAAGGCTGTCAATGAACATCCCTTGACATCCTTCTCATCAACATTGGCTCAAAATGAATAATACACATGATCAGTTAGATATAGAAATCTAGCTTACCTGACAGAGAAGTTGAAAGGAAGGGACTAAGTAAGGGAAATAGAGATTGGGGACTGTTAGAAGGGAGGTCAGATCAGGAGAGGTAGTAGACAGGAACAAAACACTGGTGAGTAGGCAAAGGATGAAAGAATAAAAAGAACAAACAAGAGGAAGAACAGGATAGAGGGAAATATATGAGTAGTAATCAAATATATAGGTAGTAATGGGTAGTAATCATATATGAGTAGTGGATGGGAATAGGATGAATTTTCATAAAATGAAAGCAGATAGTAGTAGACTGGATCAAAAACAGAATCCTATAATATGTTGTTTACAAAAAACACACTTAAAGCAGAGACATATAAAGAGTAAAAGTAAGGGAGAGGAGTAGAATATATTATGCTGCAACAGAAATTTTTTTAAAAAGCAGGGGTAGCAATCCTGATTTTAGACAAAGCAAAAGCAAAAACAGACCTAATTAAGTAAGATAAGATAGGAAACTACATCTTGCTAAAAGATACCATGGACAATGAAACAATATCATGTTGCTAAACTAAAAGGAATGGAGAAGTTAAGCGAGTTACAGGAAGAAATAGACAGCACAACTGTACTACTGGGGTACACCAACTGCTTCTCTTTCAGAACTTGATAAATCCAACCAGAAAATAAACAAGAAAGAAATTAAGGAGACAAATAGAATATTAGAAAAGATAGATATGACATACATTTTGGACAAATCTGAATGGGAACCCTAAATAACCTA
Source organism: Myrmecobius fasciatus (assembly GCA_023553655.1). NCBI lineage: Eukaryota > Metazoa > Chordata > Mammalia > Dasyuromorphia > Myrmecobiidae > Myrmecobius > Myrmecobius fasciatus. Next base: position 485,844 of record JAJPUD010001055.1, read on the forward strand.
ATCTTATAAAAAGAAGTTGAATAAGTCATTAATGAAATCCATGGAAAAAATTGCCAGAGTACATGAATATACAAGGGAATTCAATCAAACATTTAAAGAGCTCTTAATTCAAATATTATAAAAATGACTTGGAAAAATAGGCAAAGAAGAAGTTCTATGAAACTCCTTTTATGACATAGACGTGTGATACCTATTAGGAAGATCTAAAACAGAGAAAGAAAATTATAAGCCAATTTCCCTAATGAATATTGATGAAAAACTTTGAACAAAATATTACCAAGGTGATTATAGCGATATAACTGAAGACTGCACATTAAGATCATGTGGAATTTATACCAGGAATGCAAGGCTGATTCAATATTAGGAAAACTATCAACATAATTGACCACATCAATAAAAAAAGAGAAAACATATATTTCAGTACATGCTGAAAAAGCTTTTGACAAAATAGCACTCATTCCTATTAAAAACATTAGAGAGCCTAGGAATAAAAGGAATGTTCCTTAAAATGATAACCAGTCTCTATCTAAAACCATTGGAAAGCTTTATTTGTAATGGGGATGAGCTGGAAGCCTTTTCAAAATGATCAAGGATGAAGCAAGGATGCCCATTATCATCACTATTCAACTATAGGATTGGAAAAGTTAGCTATAACAATAAGAAAAAAAAAGAAATTTTAAAAATAGAATTTGCAATGTGGAAACAATACTGTCACACTATGCAGATGATATGATGGTATATATAAAGAACCCTAAAAGACAGACTAAAAAATTACTTGAAATAATTAACAACTTTAGCAAAATTGTAAAATGTAAGATAAGCTCACATAAATCATCAACATTTTTTATATGATCAACAAGGCCTAGCAGGAAGAGGTAGAAAAAGAAATTCCATTTAAAATAATTGTAAACAATATAAAATACTTATGAGATTACCTGCCAAGACAAACATGCCATGTGCCAGGTACTATATGAACACAATTAGAAAATACTTTTTATGTAAATAAAGTTAAATCTAAACATTTGAAAAAAATGTCAATTTCTCCTAGATAGGCTGAGCCAATATAATAAAAATGACAATTCTGCCTAAATTAATTTACTTATTTAGTGCCTTTCCAATCAAACTACTCAAAAATTATCTGATAGAACTAGGAAAAATGACAACAAAAATAATCAGGAGGGATAAAAGCTCAATAATATCAAGGGAATAGATGGGAAAAATATGAAGGAAGGTGGCCTAATAATACCAGATCTCAAACTATATTATAAAATAGTAATCATCAAACCATCTGGTACCGATTAAGAAAAAGAATGGTGAATCAGTGAGGTAAATTAGGTACACAAGACACAGTAGTCAATGACCACTAAACCCAGTGTCTGATAAACCCAAGACCCCACTTTTTGGATAAGAACTCACTCTCTGACAAAAATTGCTTTGGAAAACTGGAAAATAATAGGATGCAAACTAGGTATAGATTAACATCTTACACTGTGTATCAAGATAAGGTCAAAATGGATGCATGATTTATACATAAAGGGGGACTTCATAATCAGATTAGAAGAACAAGGAGAAGACTACCTTTCAGATCTATAGGGAGAAGAATTCGTGATCAAACAAAAGATAGAGGAGCATTATTAAATACAAAATAGATAATTTTATTTTATTAAATTAAAAAGCTTCTGTACAAACAAAACTAATGCAACCAAGATTAGGAGGAAAGCAGAAAGCTTGGAAATAATGTTTGCAGCAAGTGTCTGATAAAGACCTTATTTTTCAGATTATATAAAACACTGAGTCAAATTTCTAAGAAAACAACCTATTCCTCAATTGATAAATGATTGAAGGACATGAATAAGCAGTTTTCAGATGAAGAATCAAAGCTACCTTTAAATATCTAAAAAATATTCTAACTCACTTTTGATTAGAGAACTGCAAATTAAAAGAACCCTGAGATACCACCTCATGCCTATCAGATTCTCTGATATGACAAAAAAAGGAAAGTGAGAAATGTTGGAGGGGATATGGGAAAATTGGCACACTAATGCATTTGTGATAGAGTTGTGAACTGATCTCATCATTCTGGAGAGCAATTTGCAACTATCCTCAAAGAGCAATCAAAGTGTGCATACTCTTTGACCCAGAGATACTACTACTAGGTCTATATCCCAAAGAGATCAAAGAAAACAGAAGATCCTATGTATACCAAATTATTTATAACAACCCTTTTTGAGGTGACAAAATATGAGAAATTGAGGGAATGCTTCTCAATTGGAGAATAGTTGAACAAGTTGGGGTATATGAAAGTAATGGAATATTATTATACAATAAGAAATGATGAACAGGTAGATTTCAGAAAAAATGAAAAGACTTATATGAATTGAAGCAAAGTGAAATGAACAGAACCAGGAAAACATTGTATACAGCATCAGCAACAAGTGTGTGATGATCATTTATGACTAACTCAAGTTTTCCCAGAAAACACAATGATCCAGGACAAGTACAAAGGACTTACAAAGGAAAATGCTATTCCTAATCAAATAAAGAACTGATAGACTCTGAATGCAGATAGAAACATTTTTTTTCGCACTTTATTCTTTTTCATGGTTATTTTTCCTTTTGGTCTGTTTATTTTTTCACAACTATAACTATTATGGAAATATGTGTTACATGATAGCATATGTATAAACCATAGCAAACTGCCTACCATCTTTGGAAAAAGGGAGGGGAGGAAGAGACAAATCTGAAACTCAAAATATTATAAAAGTGAATTCTAAAAATTTTCTTGATTTGTAACTGGGTGGGAAATATTATTTAATAAAAAATCCCTCTACCAATGAGATAATATATGTAAATTGTTATAAAAGTGATATTGTTAAAAAAAATAAAACCCAACCCTAGAGACTGAATCTCTATTAGAGTGGAAGTATAAGTGCTACTCACAGATCTGATCCTCCCATTATTTACTGGCTTCTGATCTAGGCCAGTTTGCCCCTCCTTAGGCAACATGGTGGCTTTCCACTCCTGGAGGTTTGTCCTATTAATGCCTAATTTAGTGCAAACAGCCTTTTGACTTAGTCCATTGAAGAAATCCCTCAGTCTCAACCTCCCAGATATCAGGGATTACAATACATGCCACCACACTTGGCAAGTACGAGCTATTGATGTTGATAGCAGAGAACAACTTTATCATGGGTTCAAAGTATTGTTTCTCTTTTCTTAATAATCCTGTTGTTACTCTCATCCCCAAATTATAAGTTTTGTAAAATAGGAATGCCTCTGGCTATATGTTGAATTCTTCACTCTCCAGTATATTTATCAATATACTAAACTGGGAGGAGGAGGGAAGGAAGGGCTTTCAATATAAAATATACTTTGTCCCTGTCCTCAAGGAACTTATAGTTTGCATCTGCTATCTGAGATTAGTTGGAATTTTCTTGGCAAAGATGCTAGAATGGTTTTCTATTTCCTTCTCCAGCTCATTTTATAAAGAAACTGAAGCAAACAGGATTAAGTAACTTGCCCAGGATCACACAGCTCTTAAATGTCTGAGGCTAATTTGAACTCAGGTCTTTCTGATTCTGAATCTAGTGCTCTATGAACTTTGCCATCTGGCTACTCCTGGAAACTCAAGGGTGAAAATAGACATTAGGAACTCTGGTGCAACTCATACCACATGTTTTCCCAAAGTTATACCCATCTGTTTGCAGTCCTATCTACCAGCAGTTCCAGGTAGATGGTGTCTTTGCTCCAGGCAAATAGTTTTAGCTTTGAATACTCTAAATTAACCATTTAATCCAGTTGTAGTTCTTCAGCCTGACAAGAAGGGAATTCTGGTTCTTGACCCCATTCCAATGGAGACAAGTTCTTCCAAGACAGATAAGTGGCTCAGTGGACTAAGGATGAGTTCTCTGATCTGAGTTCAAATCTAGCCTCAGACATTTATTAACTGTGGGATTCTGAGTAACCTCTCTTTGCCTTAATTCACTGGAGAAGAAATGGCAAAACACTCTATTGTTCTTGCCCAGAAAACACCATGGAGGTGTTTGGTATGATATATGAGGTCACAAAGAATTAGACATGACTTAACAAATCTTCTAGATGGCTGATAAGCTGGAAAGAAAGGCCTTTCGAAACAAGAATCCCTTAATGGACTAGATCAATTGTCTGAGGACCAGCACAGATAAGTACAGAGAATTCATCAGCCAAAAACATATCAGTGAGTCAATTAACATGCCATGTGCCAGGTACATGTGCTCTGGTGATACAAAGAAAGGCAAAAGACAGTTCCTGACCTCAAGAAGCTCACAATGTAATGAGGGAAGAGAATACATTAAAAAAAAGCTGAAAATGGGATGGGGAAGATAGAAGGGTACACTTCAAGGGCATGATGAAGTCCAAAAGAGGGCAGCTAGATGAGAAATGAGATGGTTGCTTTTTCTACTCTCTCCAATTAAAGGGAGGAAGGGGTTTCTGGTGTTGACTTTTGTTGAGTTTTGGCCACAGCTATTTGTGAAGAGAGATCGTAATGGGGTCTGAGTCAATGCAGGGAATACCCATACAAATCAAGTCTGAGATCCTTTGAAGTGCTGAAGGAAGATCCCTTCCATCAGTGAGTTGATCTTTCCAACGTGTTTTAATATGGGCTCAATTCTGTTACCTTCTTGGTGTTTTGCACAGATGATAAATTAAGTGCTGTAAATTAAATGTGTGGGAAAGAGCCACCTCCCAGTGTAGACAAATTACTTGCTCCCAACTGTACACCACCCATGGTGGATGGTTTGGGGCTTTTCCCCCAGTACATTTGTCCTGGGTGGAACACTATAAAATAAGTGATTAAAGATCAATGTTGACAGAGATGATAAGTGATCAAACACTTTACCTCCTGGACATGTACACATCATTTATCTCACTTTTCACTCAGGAGAATTATTCTGAATCCATCAACTATTAGGCTGCTGGCAAATGAAGTCTCAGATTCAATTAGCAGCTCTTCTCTTTCAGAGATGGCTGGGAATGTTGCTCTAATCAGGCAAGCCTTTGCTTGATGCTTTATCTTTGTTCACACATTTCTCTTCTCCTAGTATATCCTCCTCTCAAATCATTGCTGAAATGTACATTTAAAATTTAATTTAGCAGCTAGCTAGCAGAGGGAATAAACTACCAGGCCTGGAAACAGAAAAACTTGAGTTCAAATTTGATCTCAGATACTTATTATAGCTCTTTGACCCTAGGCAAGTCACTTAACCCGATTTGCTTCAGTTTCCTCATCTGTAAAATAAGCTGAAGAAGGAAATTACAAAACACTCCAAGCATCTTTGTCAAGAAACCCCCAAAAGGGATCATGAAAAGTCTGACATGACAACAAAGGACTAAACAGCAAAACATTTAAATGTGTACAGCTTATTAAGTACTTTTGATTTTCACAAGAACCCTGGATGGTCTATTATTATCCACATTTTATAAATTAGAAAATTGAAAATGAGAGGATAAATGACTTGGCCAAAGTCACACATAGGTATCTAAGGTAGGATTTGAACTCAGGTTTTCCTGACACCATGTCACTATTCACTATGCAACCCAGCTGCTTTAGAATCACAAAATCATTTATTTAGATTTAGAGAGGATGCTAGAGGCAATCTAGATATCATTAAAGATGAAGACACTGAAATTTAGAAAAGTTAAATGGCTTATTTAAGGTAACACCATTAGTAATTGGGGTTTGAACTAAGGGTCACTGATTTTAAATCCAGCACACTCTCTACACACATGGTAAGAATAAATAGATGGATGGAAGGATTAAAGGGCACTTATTGAGTACTTATTATATACAAATATTGTACTAACACTAGGAATAAAAATAGAAAAGACAATCTGTTCTCCAGGAATTCCCATTCTAATTGGAATATCAACACCATCTCAAAGGTTTCAACATCAAGTCAGATTTTCAGAATGGTATCTCAGTGATCAGCCAAAGTCTGATATTCAGTGTCTGATATTGAAACATTTAAAGCACTGAGGATTTTGGTAAGGAGAATTTTCTTTCCTAGGTCTTCAGTAGCTATAGCCTTAGCTCCCAGAAAGTTAGGTGCCAAAGTTGCAGCTCCATGGGAACTGTTTTCCTGGAAAAATCAAAGTAAGGACTAATTAATAAAACTGGGATTTGGAGGAGGCACGTGGGGTGAAGTGTTTCCACAAATAGTTCTCTTTGGCTTCTTGTAGTTGTTTAGCAGCTGGTTCTGTGGCCTCCTGAGGAAGGAGCGTTCCTTCTCATAAGACTTGCTCCTCTCAGTTATGGTTGTGAGGTGTAAGCTGAAAGCAGGACCAGTGATCTGGAGACCATTGCTATTCCTAAGGTTCTTGGATTCAGGGTCCTGTGTATTAGGGTCCTATGAAAGGGATAATCAACAGAGGGGTGATGGTTTGATTAGACATGCCATCTTCAGGATTCTTTGTTTTCTCATTAAGTAGTTGACCTTGTGGTGGTATTAGCAGGTTGTGGGGATAACCAGCCCTGTCTCCAAAGGAATTGCTTCCCTAATTTTAGCTACAAAGGCTGGGCTTTGAGCAGTACCAGTGATCTGAAGAGCCTTACTGTTCTCAAGGCTCTTGGGCTGAGGGTCCTGGGCTAACTCTTTCCAGATATCAGGACAGGTAATGGTTGAAGTGGTTTGCCTTGCCTGGCATAGATTGCCTCCAGTCTTTCCCTCACAATTCTTTAGTACTTTAGGGTTTACAAAATACTTATGTAACAGCAAACTAGGATTAAGAACAATTCTTATTATTTCCATTTTATAGATGGGATTTAATAGGGTTACGTGACCAAATGGTGTCAGGTAATAAAGTGTCAGAAACAGGATTCAAACCCAAGTCTTCTGATGTCAATTCTATCTTTCTTTCCTTCACACTCAGACAAGCAGGAATAGATAAACTGACCACTTATAGGTCACTTGTGTCTTAACCAGAGAAGCATTAAAGAAAGAAACAAAAACTGTAAAGCAGCTTCTCCATTTAATACAATAGTCTATATGGCTCCCATTGCATGATATAAAAAAAAAAGAAAGTCAATTAATCCATCAGACAACTTGTCTGTCAAGCAAAAGACTATCATTCTGACTTTTATTTATTGAATCAATTGAGGTGTTTTCTTTGTTTGTTGTTTGTTATTTTGCTGACATGACCAAACTGACCAGTTTGAAGGATGATATCCATGAACTGATGTTTTGGATTTTACCAAAATCACAATCCATTCTCTAGATGTGACACAGGGGTTTTAGGAAGCATTGCTGCAACAGCAACCTCCATTTTAAAAAAGAATGCACACATAACATTTTCCCTCAGATACCAAAAGCTAAATTATCCTGTAATCTATCAAAGAGGATTCCCTACTAATTGGTATTTCTGTACTTCTACAGTATAATGGTAATATTGATTAGGGTGATCCTGAGTCACTATAAGATCCTGGATTTCCGGCCACGATGGCGAACTGCAGACAGCCTTCTCTGTAAGCTCCTGAGACCTTCCCTCAGACACCGACAAACTGAGCCTCCGAACTGGTTCTGGAGTGAGGGCTTCACCAAACACTTGGACTTCAACGCACTTCTATCAAATATCTACTTTGAAAGAACTTCTGAGGTCAGTTTTAGACAGGCAGGGGATCGAGCAGCTCCCGGGGCTCAGATGCCAGTGCGCAGCCGGGGTGCAAGTCTGGGGCTGGGATGGACCAGAAGATTTTAGGCTGCCAGGAAGTCCCTGGGAGACCCTTGGGCCACTTTGCTCTGCTTGTGGGCAGGTGCTTTGGCAGGTCTACCTTTGATAAAGGGTGGATTGAGAGCAGCCGAAAGTCAATTCGGCAAACTGCCCCAGGGCAAATTGAAATCGTGTCTGCTGCTGCTGCTGCTTCTGCTGCCACCACTGCCACCCCTGCTGCTGCTGCTGCAGAATTCCCTGCTGGTGACTGATACCTCAGCTAAACATAATGAGCAAGAAGAAGAGAGCTCTCACCATAGACAGCTTTTACAGAGAGAAACTAGAGCAGTCCCCAGATCCTGAGATTCTGAAAACAATCCCAGATAAAGCCACAAAGGTGGACTTAAGCTGGTCTCCCTTTCAGAAGGTTTACCTGGAAGATTGCATAAAGAATCTCAAAAGAGAGCTAGAAGAAGATTGGGGAAATAAACTGAGAGCAGTGCAAGAAGGAAACATCGCCCTGCAACAGAGATGTGAAAAACTGGAAAATAAGTCTGGTGAATAGGAAAAAGACAAAAATTCACTGAAAAACAAAATTAGTGAATTGGAAAAAGTCACCAACTCACTGGAAAATAAAAATAGTGAATTGGTAAAAGACAACAATTCACTGAAAAATAAAATTAGTGAATTGGAAAAAATCACCAACTCACTAGAAAATAAAAATAGTGAATTGGAAAAAAAGATAACAATTCATTGAAAAATAAAATTAGTGAATTGGAAAAAGACAACAATTCACTGAAAAATAAAATTGGCAAAATGGAAAAAGAATGCAATGAACCAAAAAATTCAATTGGCCAGTTACAAAAGGACCTAAAAAAGATAACTGAAGGAAATAATACCTTAAAATTAAAATTGAACAATTTGGAATGAATGACTCAATAAGACTTCAAGAATCAGTCAAACAAAAACAAAAAAATGAAAAAATAGAAGAAAATATGAAATATCTCCTAGGAAAAACAACTGACTTGGAAAACAGATCCAGGAGAGACAATCTAAGAATTATTGGACTCCCTGAAAGTCACGATGAAAAAAGAACCTTGATGCTATCTTCCAGGAAATCATGAAAGAGAATTGCCCTGATGTTTTAGAATCAGAAGACAAAGTTGGTATTGAAAGAATTCACCGATCACCTTCTGAAAGATACCCCAAAATTAATACCCCAAGGAATATCATGGCCAAATTTCAGGACTATCACACCAAAGAAAAGATATTGCAAGCAGCTAGAAAAAAACAGTTCAAATACCGAGGAACTGTCATTAGAATTACACAGGATCTGTCAGCTTCCACATTGAAGGATAGAAGGGCCTGAAATCAGTTATTCCAAAAGGCAAAAGAACTTGGATTACAGCCAAGAATAAGCTATCCAGCTAGAATGAGCATCATCTTCCAGGGAAGAAGATGGTCATTTAATGATACAGGATAATTTCACCTATTTCTAATGAAAAGACCAGATCTGAACAAAAAATTTGACCTCCAAACACAGAACTCTAGAGAAGCATAAAAAAGTAAAAAGGACAGAACTCTCGAGAACTATATCTCTACTAGGGGTATCCTTAAAGAATGGGGATATAATTTGATTTTACTTTGATAATAATCGAAAAGAAATTAGAGGTGGAAGGTATATCATACTGTAAAAAAAGGGGGGGAGGGGAAAGGAGGTAAAATAAAGCAAAAAAAAGAAGATAAAATAAGGCAAAGTCTCATGAAGAGACATAGAAAATCTAATATAATTGAGGGAAAGAAGGGAGGGTGATGAGTATTGTGTAAATCTTACTCTCATTGGATTGGGTTCTAAAAGAGCATATCAGACACATTTGATTTCAGGGAAAAACTTGGCCCTCTGTATAGGGAAGTAGGAGGGAAAGGAGGAAAAGAAAGGGATAAATTAATAGAAGTATTAGGGGAAAGGTGTATAAAAGAGGGAGGGTTCTAAACGAGGGAGGACTGTTAGAGGGAGGTGGTCATCAAAAATAAAATACTGGGGAGGGGGGAAGGGAGTAAGGGGAAAGGGAAGAGAAAAATATAACTTTGGGTAAATAAGATGGCCGGAAATATAGATATAGTCATTTTAACTGTGAATGTGAATGGGATGAACTCTCCCATAAAACGGAAATGGATAGCGGACTGGATTAAAACCCATAATCCTACAATATGTTGTTTACAAGAAACACATTTAAAACATAGAGATACATACAGAATGAAGGTAAAGGGCTGGAGCAGAATCTTTTATGCTTCAAGTGAACAAAAAAAAGCAGAGGTAGCAATCCTTATCTCAGATCAAGTAAAAGCAAAAATAGATCTAATTAAAAGAGATAAGGAAGGAAACTATATTTTACTAAAGGGTACCATAGACAATGAAGCGGTATCAATACTAAACATATATGCACCAAGTGGTATAGCATCCAAATTCCTAGAGGAGAAACTAACAGAGATGCAAGGAGAAATAGACAGTAATACTATACTAGTGGGGGATCTCAACCTTGCTCTCTCAGAATTAGATAAATCAAACCACAAAATAAATAAGAAAGAAGTTAGGGAGGTAAACAAAATGTTAGATAACTTAGGTATGACAGATCTCTGGAGGAAATTGAATGGTGATAGAAGGGAGTATACTTTTTTCTCAGGGGTTCATGGAACTTATATGAAAATTGATCATGTGTTAGGGAATAAAAACCTCAAAATCAAATGTAGAAAAGCAGAAATAGTAAATGTATCCTTTTCAGATCATGATGCAATAAAACTCACATGTAATCTAAGGGCAAGAGAAAATAGACCAAAAGTTAATTGGAAATTAAATAATCTAATCCTGAAGAACGAATGGGTGAAAGAGCAAATTATAGACACAATCGATAATTTCATCCAGGAGAATGACAATAAGGAGACAACATATCAAAATTTGTGGGATACGGCCAAAGCGGTTATAAGGGGTAACTTTATATCTCTAGATGCTTATTTGCATAAAATAGAGAAAGAGAAGATCAATGAATTAGGGTTACAAAAACTAGAAAAAGAGCAAATTAAAAACTCTCAATCAAATACCAAATTGGAAATTCTGAAAATAAAAGGTGAGATTAATAAAATTGAAAATAAGAAAACTATTGAATTAATAAATAAAACTAAAAGTTGGTTTTATGAAAAAACCAACAAAATAGATAAGCCTTTAGATAATTTGATCAGAAAAAGGAAAGAGGAAAATCAAATTGTTAGTCTCAAAAATGATAAGGGAGAACTTTCCTCCAATGAAGAGGAAATTAGAGTAATAATTAGGAGTTACTTTGCCCAACTTTATGCCAATAAATTCGATAATCTAAATGAAATGGAAGAATATCTACCAAAATATAGATTGCCCAGGTTAACAGAAGAGGAAATAAATTATTTAAATAGCCCCATTTTAGAAAAAGAAATAGAACAAGCTATTAATCAACTCCCTAAGAAAAAATCTCCAGGGCCAGATGGTTTTACATGTGAATTCTACCAAACATTTAAAGAACAATTAATTCCAATACTATACAAACTATTTGAAAAAATAGGGACAGACGGTATACTACCAAATTCCTTCTATGATACAGATATGGTGCTGATAGCTAAACCAGGTAGGGTGAAAACAGAGAAAGAAAACTATAGACCCATTTCCCTAATGAATATTGATGCAAAAAATTTTAAATAAGATTTTAGCAACGAGATTACAGAAAGTTATCTCCAGGATAATACATTTTGATCAAGTAGGATTTATACCAGGAATGCAGGGCTTGTTCAATATTAGGAAAACTATCAGCATAATCAATTATATTAATAACCAAACTAACAAAAACCATATGATTATCTCAATAGATGCAGAAAAAGCATTCGATAAAATCCAACACCCATTCCTATTAAAAACACTAGAGAGTATAGGAATAAATGGGCTTTTCCTTAAAATGATTAGTAGCATCTACTTAAAGCCATCAGCAAGTATCATATGTAATGGAGACAAACTAGAACCATTCCCAATAAGATCAGGAGTGAAACAAGGCTGTCCACTGTCACCATTACTATTTAGTATTGTATTAGAAATGTTAGCTTTGGCAATAAGAGAAGAAAAAGAGATAAAAGGAATTAGAGTAGGTAATGAAGAAACCAAATTATCACTCTTTGCAGATGACATGATGGTATACTTAGAGAACCCTAGAGACTCAACTAAAAAACTACTAGAAACAATTCACAACTTTAGTAAAGTTGCAGGATTCAAAATAAATCCACATAAATCATCAGCATTTTTATATATTACCAACAAAGTTCAGCAGCAAGAGATAGAAAAAGAAATTCCATTCAGAATAACGGATGATAGCATAAAATATTTGGGAATCTATCTGCCAAGGAAAAGTCAGAAACTATATGAACTAAACTACAAAACACTTTCCACACAAATAAAATCAGACCTAGTCAATTGGAAAAACATTAAGTGCTCATGGGTAGGCCGAGCGAATATAATAAAAATGACAATACTACCCAAACTAATTTACTTATTTAGTGCCATACCACTCAAACTCCCAAGAAATTATTTTACAGATCTAGAGAAAATAGTAGCAAAGTTCATTTGGAAGAACAAAAGGTCAAGGATTTCAAGGGGATTAATGAAAAAAAAAAGGCAGATGAAGGTGGCCTTGCTGTACCAGATATAAAACTATATTATAAAGCAGCAGTCATCAAAACCATTTGGTACTGGCTGAGAAATAGAGCAGTCGATCAGTGGCATAGAATAGGATATCAGGACAAGCTAGGTAATAACGTTAGCAATTTAGTGTTTGATAAACCCAAAGACCCCAGCTTTTGGGATAAGTACTCACTATTCAGCAAAAACTGCTGGGATAATTGGAAACTAGTGTGGAAGAAATTAAGGCTGGACCCACACCTAACACCGCACACCAAGATAAGATCTAAATGGGTTCATGATCTAGATATAAAGAGTGATGTTATAACCAAATTAGAGGAACATGGGATAGTTTACCTCTCAGACCTGTGGAGATGGAATGAATTTATGTCCAGGGAAGATCTGGAACTCTTAATTGAACACCAGATAGATAATTTTGATTATATTAAGTTAAAAAGTTTCTGTACTAACAAAACTAATAGAGACAAGATTAGGAGGGAAGCATCAAATTGGGAAATCATCTTTAAATTTAAGGGTTCTGATAAAGGTCTCATCTCTAAGATATATAGAGAATTGTCTCACATTTATAAAAATTCAAGCCATTCTCCAGTTGATAAATGGTCAAAGGATATGAACAGACAATTTTCAGCTGATGAAATTAAAACTATTTATAATCATATGAAAAGGTACTCCAAATCACTATTGATCAGAGAAATGCAAATTAAGACAACTCTGAGGTACCACTACACACTTGTCAGATTGGCTAAGATGACAGGAAAAGATAACGATGAATGTTGGAGGGGATGTGGGAAGACTGGGACACTGATGCATTGTTGGTGGAGCTGTGAACGGATCCAACCATTCTAGAGAGCAATTTGGAGCTATGCTCAAAAAGTTATCAAACTGTGCATACCCTTTGACCCAGCAGTGTTTCTATTGGGCTTATATCCCAAAGAAATCATAAAAGAAGGAAAGGGCCCCACATGTGCAAGAATATTTGTGGCAGCTCTTTTTGTGGTGGCTAGAAACTGGAAACTGAGTAGATGCCCATCAATTGGAGAGTGGCTGAGTAAATTATGGTATATGAATGCTATGGAATATTATTGCTCTGTAAGAAATGACCAGCAGGACAATTTCAGAGAGGCCTGGAGAGACTTGCATGAACTGATGCTGAGTGAGATGAGCAGAACCAGGAGGTACACGGCAACAACAGTACTATATGAGGATCAGTTCTAAGGGACATGACTGTCTTCAACAATGAAATGCTTCAAACCAATTACAATTGTTCAGTGAAGAAGGCCATATACACCCAGAGAGAGGGATGTGAAATGTGGACCACAACATAACATTTTATGTTCTCTATTGATGGTTGCTTGCATTGTATTTCCTTTATTGGATTATTCTCTCTTATAGATATGATTTCTCCTGAACAAAAAAAATGATGTGTGGCAATAACTATACACATATTCAATTTAAGTATTCTAACATAATTATCATGTAGTGGATATCCTGCTATCTAGGGGAGGGGTGGGGAGTAGGGGAGAAAAATTTGTAACAGAAAGCTTTGTAAGGGTTAATGTTGAAGAATTATCCATACATATGTTTTGCAAATAAAAAGTATTAATAAAAAAATCCTGGATTTCCTTGTGAATCAACAAACAAAATGTGTACATTCATGTTCAATATAGGTTTTTTTTTTTTTTTTGCTACAGGCTTTATTGCTTCTTTAAATGGTAATACACATATGGTACAATGTATTGTAACTCTGTCATATTAACGGAAATGTTTTATTATTCACTAGAGTTCCCTAGTTCTCAAATATGTGAGATAACTGAAAATTGATACTATTATTTTATTCTTCCATTCAAGATAGGGAAGTTGGTATTATTACCATTTCACAGATGAAGAAACTGTAGTACAAAGTGATTTGACCAAGTCCTTGAATCTAGATAGATTCAAAGTACAGACTACAATTAGATCTCTTGACTTCTATCTTGAAACTATTATTATTACTATTAGATTCCATGCAGTGTGGAAAGGAAATTCTCATGTTGCAAATGTACCAGAAGGAACTTCTATTTTGGAGACTTTGGAATTTTGGAAGTAATGATTTAGTTTGGAAAGGATCTAATAAGTCCTTTCATGTTAAGGTAACAGATGACTAAAATCTGCTCAAGGTGAAAATGCCTTGCTTTCCAGGGACATTTACCTTTTAATACAAGGTATTGTGTTAATTGACTTTAGTCAACTGGATGACTCTCTAATGGTGAAACTTCAAGCAGTGGAGTAGATAGGAGGAGATTTTTTTTTGGGGGGGGGCTCTGTCTTTTAAATCACATCATAAAGATGCTTGACTATTCTACCTATGCCTAAAATCAGACTAGGGCAGGATACTGTATTATTGAGAGGCATACCAATCTAGTTACCATTACTTCCATCTGTCCACAATGTGTGGGCCAGATTGTCTGGAAAGTCTGCATCAGCAGAGCAAGGGTTCTTTAAACCCACATCAATCCCAGTGGGGCTGCTACACTACCTGCCAAACTGTTTCAATTAGGTGCTTTTCCCGAATATCCGATTGCCATAAACATCTTAATTTGTTCACTTGGTAACTGGGGCCTGGAAATTGCCTTTCAACATGAAACTCACACAAGGAAATCATTCCATTTTCTGGGTTTCTGCCTCCACTGCTGTCTATTCCCACCTTGTGAGTGAGGGGCCCTAGGAGAGGAGGGGCCTTCTTTTGGCAAGGTCTACTTTCTTTGTAAAAGTCCAAATCCAAACCTACTTGAAACCTTGGAAAATGTTTCAGGATATTGTTTCTCCCTCTTCTAATAACCAGCCCATAAATTCACATGGCAGTGTGAGCAGTATATTCTTTCCAATTTTCTTTCTTGCTTTTTACTAGACAGTATGTCCCACTGCTGCAGTGATACTCCCTAAAACCCCTGCATCACATTTAGAGATCCAACTGTGACTTGAATAAAATCCAGAGCATCAATTCATGGATATCATTCTTCAAACTGATCAATTTGGTCATGCCAGCAAAAAACCAACCAAACCAAAAAATAAGAAAACCCTCAGTTAATTCAATAAATGAAAGTCAGAATAATAGTTTGTTGCTCAGCATTTTATCTGATGAGCTAATTAACTTTTTCCTCTTTTGATATCATGCAATGGGAGACATATAGGCCATTGTATTAAGTGAGGATAAAAAAGAAATCATCAATCACTTAATCAACAACCATTTAGAAAGTGTCTCCTATGTGTCAGATTTGGAGGTACAAAGCCAAAAGTGAAATAGTTCTTGACATCACTGTACTTATATTTTATTAGGGTAGAGAATATGCACACAAATAAAAGCTACAAACTACATAGAAAACAAATGGGAAGGTTTTTTAGAGGGTTAGGATGGGAGGACACAAGTTGCTAGAAGGAACCAGGAAAGACTTCGTGCAGAAAGTGGTGCAGGAGCAGTCTTGAAGGACTTCAGGGATTTTAGGGGCAAAATGAAGAGGGAGTACATTTCCGGTTTGAGAAACTGTTGGGGCCAAGATTATAGAGACAGGGGACAGGAGTCAAACATGAAGACTTGCTTGGCTAGATCCTAAAGTGTGAAAGAATTAATAAATGAGGTTGGAAAGGTAAATTGGGACCAGGTGACAGAGAACCTTAAGGCCAATCAGAAGAGTTTTTACTGTTCTTACAGGTAGTTGGAAAAGTACATTGGAGCCAGGTTACAAATAACCTTAAAGCCTATTAGAAGAGGTTTTTTTTTTTTTTTTTTTTTTTTACCATTCCTCCAGGTAGCCTTTGAAATTTGTTGAGTAAGACACTCCATGGTCAGACCTGCTCTATAGAAAATAATTTTACAGCTTTGTGTAAGATGGAGAAGCTGAAGACAGGAAGACCAATTAGGAGGCTCTTGCAATGATACATGAATCACCCTTCCCAGATATGTTGGATAGGAATAAGTGGATAAGGAGGGAACAACAACTTTTTTGCTGGCATGACCAAATTGATCAGTGATCAATTGATCACAGGTGATAAGACAATGGCATATAATTTCTAAAACTTCCTCTGTCAAAGAGGGGGTTGAATGATTGCTCTTTAAGTTCCTTTGAATTGGAAATCCAATGAGCCTATAATTTTCCCTTAGGGGTGAAGGTAATAGGCATGATGATATGTTTCACTCTGCTGGATTTGGAGGAATTATGCATATGTATTGTCACATGAAAACCAGAAATTGTTCTATGGAACCAGGGACAGATATTCTTTTTTTTTTTTTAATAAAGCTTTTTATTTGCAAAACATATGAGTGACCTTTCAACATTGACCTTTGCAAAAAAAACTTTTTTTTTTCCCAAGCTTTTCCTTTCCCTCCCCCTACCCCCCACCCCTAGATGACAGGTAATCTAATACATGCTAGATAGGATAAATTATATGATAAATACAATACATGTATACATATCTATACAGTTATCTTACTGCACAAGAAACATCAGATCTAGAAAGAGAAGAAGAAAAAAAAAACAACCTAAGAAGGAAAACAGAATGCATGGAAATATTCACAGAAAGCGTTAAAATGCTGTGTTGTGGTTCACTCTCAGTTCCCACAGGCCTCTCTCTGGATGTATATGACTATCTTCATCGCAGCACAACTGGTTTGAATCACATCATTGTTGAAGAGAACCATGTCCATCAAAATTGATCATCGTATAGTCTTGTTGCTGTGTATAATGTTCTCCTGGTTCTGCTGATTTCACTCAGCATCAGTTCATGCAAGTCTCTCCAATCCTCTCTGAAATCCTCCTGTTGGTCATTTCTTACAGAACAATAATATTCCATAACATTCATATACCATAATTTATTCAGCCATTCTCCAATTGATGGGCATC
>JAJPUD010001056.1:0-17556 GCA_023553655.1 Myrmecobius fasciatus
CTTGTGGATCTATATACTTGTAAAACATTTCTGGAACATGAAAAGTACAGCTTTTCCAATATTTTTAAATAACCGTACCATAACCATGGGCCATATTAAACATGCACCTCCAAGCAATTATAGCAATTAGAGTTGAATTTAGAAATTCTCTAAATCAGCACTGTTGTAACTTATGCCCATTATCCCTGTGCAGAATAATGATAAACTGAGGCGGCATCTAGCTGAAGCTATCTCTCGTTGCTGTATGTGGGGCAGAAATAGAATTGCATTTGGAGAACACAAAGCTGTGGCACCCTTAGTACGCTACCTGAAATCCAAAGACACAGATGTCCACCGAGCCACAGCTCAAGCCCTGTACCAGCTCTCAGAAGATGCTAACAATTGCATCACCATTCATGAAAATGGAGCCGTCAAGGTAAGGGACCAAGTATCCAAGAGTCAGTCAAAAACGGAACAAACTTTGGGTGAAGCTAAATTTATCCTTAGATATGTAATTTGAACATTGTATTTTGTCCCCGCCTGGCTCACAGATGCAGATATGCATTACTTCACACAACAGATGTGTTACTGGAAAGTTGTCTGTAAATAGGATTTTTCTAAAATTAGTCATGTTTTAAACACACTGGAGGATCTGGCTTGCAAAATGCCCTAAAATGCCTTCCAAGGTGGATGCTTTTGTAGAGAGAGTAATCACCTCCTTAATTGTATTTGTTTAAATCAAGGTAAGCCTGTAAAATTTTAATGCATAAAGAACAAAAGGCACTAGAAAGTCTAGTTCATTATTTATCTACAACTTACTGTTTTTAGCACTGAAATACAGACTCAGGAAAAACCAGCAGGAAGTAGGAAACATTGGAATGACCATTGACTTTGAGTTCAAATTTTACCTCAAATGCTTGGCTCCTTATCTGTCAAATGGTGGCCCACATGACCCTTCCAACTCTAGCTCTATTTTCAATGATTTGGCACTCCAAACTAAAAGAAGTGACTGTCAAAGTGATCTAGTTTGGAAAATAAGGAGGGTATGAATAAATTAACCATTTACTAACAATTGGCAATTTAGTTAACTTTAAAATGTTTTAAAAAATGAATTGAAAATAAAAGTGAAATTATTTTCTATGTTCCATTATTAAAAAGAACACAAAATCAAAAGTAGGATTTGTATTAATTTGAGGTTGTTTTAATTAATTTTTTTTTACTCACAAGGAGTCTTACTATCCTCTTTCTTATTTTTTAGTTTTCTATAAAGCCTTTCCTTGCATTTTGAGTAAGCCTAGTCAGCCAACTTGCAGACAGGGAAGGTTACTGTTACTATATGTGGGCCCTGAGATTTTTATAAATCAGAGACCATCTAGAGCTATTGAATAGATGCTTTAATGGCTTGGAAAATGAAAAGTACCTTTATAGTGACTGAATAGCTATTAAAAACTACACCATCACTTGTACTGAGGGGGAAAAGAGGTTTTTTCTTTTCTCTTTGAAAGAACTCTTATAACTGATTTGGACTGACTTGTCTCCATATATAACAGATACTCCTTTACAAAAATCTAATCCAGTAGCATATGACAACACTATATATATTTTTTATTTTTATACTGTAAGGTGACTATGGACTTGATCATTTGCTGATGCTTATTCAAAGTCTTAATTGTGTTGGGTGTGAAATCTATAGAAGGTATCAGGAAAGCTTGTAATAAAAATATTATTTTTAGAATGACTTTCTTCCACTGCCCCTTTTATATTTAAGGACTATCCTAGTTTATGTAGGAATGGGAGTATATTTTTTTAAAGTATCTTATCTGCAATACAATATCCAAAGTTGTGTGATGCTTTCCATTATAAAAGTCTGTTTTCTCAAGTCTACAATTTAGTAAAACATATTTTTTTGGAGTTAAAACCAAAAAAAAAAAAAAACCTGACAAAAAAAAGTCCTTTTTAACTCTGGTTTGAGTTAAAAAAAATTCACCAAATTCGATAAAGAAATGAAATCATTAATTTTAAAATACTAAGGGGTCACCAAAAAAATGGAAGATTTTCTGTGGCAAGAAAGTCTCTTTAGTAATTAAATGTAAAATTCCCCAGCCCGTGATATAAAGTATGCTATCCCTTTAAAAATTTGTTTTAAATTAGTAAGAAGACTAAAAAATTAAATAGCTGTTAAATTTTGGAATTCGGTTTTTAGTTCCCTCATAACAATTCCTAATTCTAAAACTTCATAATGTTGTAAATGCCTTGGCTCAGTTCATGTGTATCCACTCTAGTCATCGCTCATTTATTTCTTCTAATAGAGGGAAGAAGGGCATGAATAATCCAATTTAAATTGTGTGTATACATATGCATATGTATTCAACTTTGGAATCCACATTATTTGAAATTTAACATAGCATTTTCTCCCCATTCACAGATTTGTAATTTGAAGCTTCTCTCTATTACATAGCTAGCATCTGTATAGTGCTTTGAGGTTTACAAAATGCTCTCCATTTTATTCTCCCATCAACCTGTAAGTAACTGTTACATTTTACAGATGAGGACACTCAAAGTAGAGTAAGGCCAAATAACTTACCTAGGACCATGCAGCTAATAAGTATCTGAAACAGGAATTGAAGTCAGATCTTCCTGATTCCAGATCCAATGCTCTATAAACTTGCTACCTGTCTACCTTTTTAGTAGGTGCGGTGAATACATTTCTTATTCTCTGAGCAGTTCCAGGGCTTATATCCTGTCCTTTGCTATCAGTCTGGACTGTGCAGCAGATAGATCTCTCTGGGAATACTTAGTGTGGAGAATATTTATTCTCCCTCTAGGGGACATGGTAGAAGTACTCAAGTATTTCAATAATTATCATGTTCTGCTTGGCTTCGGAGGGCAGAAATAGGAATGGAATTAGTAAAATAATGAGTGAAATTTGCAAAAGGGTAGAGTTTGATTTAATGTAAAGAAAAACTTAATAATGATCATTGTCCAAAAGTGGAATGGGCTGCCTCGGAAGCTTATGGATTCCCCCTCAGACCACTCATTGGGAATTTTGTAGAGAGAATTTTGATTTGGGTATGGGCTTCATTAGATAGCTTCTGACCTCCTCCCTTTCCACCCAAGTAACTCTGATGCTCTATGAATGTTTTGAGTTCTTGAAAGTTGAATGTTTATACTTTTCTCACAGATTGTCTTTTACTTCTGTGTATTTGTTTTTCTAATCTATTGTTCTCTCTTCTGGTTCTTTGGTGAGAATTGCTATTAGAGATTCGGATTTTTCTATTCTGCCCATTATTTTTGCTGCAAAGGCCATAAATTCTGCTCATATAATTCTTATTTCTCTTTTAAACCAATCAGAAACAGAATGTTGTAGTTCCATGTTCCCCCCAAAATCTACAGGGTCCTCTATCTCATTAAGTGTTGAATCTTTTCCATTTATCTTGAAATATTTATTCATAGATGCCTTATTTATTAGATCTGGAGGGCATATTTCTCTCTGTAGTTAATGCTTTCCTTGTTAATTTATATGTGTCCATTCAAGGTTTTGGGGGTTTCTTCTTCCTGAAATCTTTGGTAATTTCAGTCTTTTGTGATAGTGGTTTCTTTAGGGGGCAGATCTCAAAGTGTCACAGCTACCTCCCACTCTAGAAAATTCATAGCACACCAAGGGTCTCTTCTCAAAGTGACTTTTGGGTACAGAAAACTAATCCTACCTTGAGGCTGAATAAGTTTTTTTTTGTTTGTTTGTTTGTTTTTGCAATTGGGGTTAAGTGACTTGCCCAGGGTCACACAGTGAGGAAGTGTTAAGTGTCTGAGGTCAGATTTGAACTCAGGTCCTCCTAACTTAAGGGACTGGTGCTCTATCCACTGCACCACCTAGCTGCCCCTAGGCTAAATACTTTAAAATTTGTTTAATACTATTTTATTTTTCTAATTACATGTAAAGATCATTTTCAACATTTTTATAATAATAGCTTTGATGTTTCAAAATACATGCAAAGATAGTTTTCAACACCTTAAATTCCAAAATTTTCTCCCTTTCTCTCCTTGTCCCCCCTCTCCTAAATAGCAAGTAATTCAATATATGTTAAACATGTGCACTTTTTCTAAACATATGTCCATATTTATCATGCTGCACAAGAAAAATCACATCAAAAGGGGAAAAACAAAAGAGAAAAAACAAGCAAATAAACAATAGCATCAAAAACAAAAGTGAAAATACTATGTTGTGCTCCACATTCAATCACCATAGTTCTCTCTCTGAATGTGGATAGCTCTTACCATCACAAGTCTATTAGAATTGCCTTGAATCGCATCATTGTTTAAAAGAGCCAAATTCATTCTAGTCAATATTCATCTTTGTCAGATTTTTAGTTCCAATTTTTTTCTCCTCTTCTCCCTTCCCTCCCCCCTCCCAAGACAGCAAGAAATCTGATATAGGCCATACGTGTATAATCATTTAAAACACATTTCCATATTGAAGAGGTAAAAAAAGACACCAGGAGTGGAAATATGTAACAGTTTTAGGAGAGCAATAGATTTGGGAGAGAGAATATTATAGAGACAGCTAGGTGGTTCAGCAGATGGAGCATCTGTCCTAGAGTCAGGAGGATGTGAGTTCAAATATGGCCTTAAGCAACACTTGCTGGCTTTGTGACTCTTAACTTAAGTCACTTAACCCCAGTTGCCTTGCCCATCCATCTCCCCAAAAAGGGAAGAAGGAAAGAATATTATAAAAATAGCATAATAAAGATTTGGCTATAGTTCAATCAACCTGAAAAAATCAAGTCAGGCATTTATCACAATACAAAGGGATGCTATTTTATTTATATGAAAATAGCTTCACAGGCTCTAACAATTACAATGCAGAATCATTAATGGATGAACGATTTGCATTTAGGTGTACAGAACTTTTAAAGTTTCAGAGGAGCAGAGGCAGAATCTATGAGGTAAGGGAGAGAACCAGGGAGGAGTTTGATAGCTTAGAGAGAAGAATCAAGGAGGATTCAGATGGAATCTCTGAGTAAGTCCCAGACCTGTCTAAAGATAGGCTAATCTGGTTCTCAAAGTTTGTTTAAAGATGCTCTGAGGTTGGAGGGTTAGGGAATGGAGGATGATAAAGAGTTCCATCCTTACATCACTCTGTACAAAGTCTGAAACTTGGTTATGGCTGATAATAGCTGGATGGGCTTCTTCCTGATAAGCGAAGAGAGTAAGTGGGCTTCAAAGCCCATATTAATATTAGTCATGAGGGGTTGTTTTCCTTGTTGCTTCCCTTATCAAAATTATATGAAAACTTCTAGGAATAACTTTAATGTAGATAATTGAATATGTACTATACTCACTGAAATGAGAGGTATTAACAACCCAACCCTGCCCCCCAGTTTTCTTTATCCTTTATGCAATAATGAAATCAGATTTTCAAAATCAAGAATAAGATCATATCCTTGACAAAAGATGTTCTTTTTCCAAAATTTTGGTTAAAAAAAATCTTTCATTTCTTGAAATTTGTTCTCTCAGAAATTGAGGGATGCACGGTTACTATCTATGTATGTATCTATGGATCTATTCATCCCTGTTTCTATCATCTATGAATGTGCATACATATGTATATAGAATCATTCAGTAACAAAGCATATTCATGATTAACAGCAATTATAGTATTTGAAATTCAACCGAAACTATTTGGAACATTTATCTAAAACTAAGTTTAGGGGAAGCTAGGTGGCTCAGTGGGTAGAGCACCAGCCCTGAAATCAGGAGGACCTGAGTTCAAATCTCATCTCAGACACTTAACACTTCTTAGCTGTGTGACCCTGGGCAAGTCACTTAACCTTAATTGCCTCAGCAAAAAAATAAAATAAAAAAGTTTTTTTTTTTTGATAAGGCAAACCAAACAACCAATTAAATAAGCATTTGCTTATGCTTACTTTGTACCTGGCACTGAGCTAAGCACTGGAACAAAGACAAATCAATCTCTATTCTCAAGGAGCTTACATTTGAATAGAGGAGAGAATATATATAAATCAGAATATATAAA
Organism: Myrmecobius fasciatus; assembly: GCA_023553655.1. Classification (NCBI taxonomy): domain Eukaryota; kingdom Metazoa; phylum Chordata; class Mammalia; order Dasyuromorphia; family Myrmecobiidae; genus Myrmecobius; species Myrmecobius fasciatus. The sequence goes on from JAJPUD010001056.1 coordinate 6,014, forward strand.
ATAAATACAGGGTAAATGGGAGGTAACCTTAAGGTAATAGCATCATAAAGATTGTCTTAAAACTTAGGGTGATGGTATAATATATATTTTTAAAGTTTTATTTCTACAAAATTATAAAATTTTATAATAATGTATCATGTTGAAACTTTTGAGCTAAATTCTAGATGTACATAGAATTGTTTTCTTCCCATGGTTAATTTCAAGAATTCGTTTTCTCAAAAACCCTACTTTACCAAATTTTGCAAATTGCTTTTTACACTGAACTTCATTTTAAAAGTTATGTCTATATTTTTATCATCCATCAACTTTTACAAGACCTTTCATTTTTCTTCCTTCCCACCACCACCAGGTGGCACACATTCTATATACTGTACTGTGAATAGATGCCTAATAGTCACTTTTCAAATAGAAATATTTTCAGAGAAGTTAAATTGATAATACAAATTCTATCTTGAATTTTTTTGATCATCCCATTCACCCAGAAGAATTGGAGATATATAAAAAGAGACAACTACAAATAAAGGAGCCCCTAACTCCAAGAAATTCTAAGAACTCCCTACTTTAGACTGATCTGAAGGACTCACAATGCTAATAGTTATCAGATGAGATTTGCTTCCCTAGATTGGAGAATCCAACTCCCTTTGTCTACAGTAGAATAAAATTCCATTCTTAGCAATTGTAGGGCATCAAAAACCATTTAATGACCTGAGTGAAATATAGTTCACTCAGCTATACCCTTGTATGGCTTCATTTTCTTAAGATTGGACCAAAATAACTGTCCTCAGAGTGCTATCAAACTGTTCATACACTTTGATCCAGCTTTGTTTCTACTGGGCTCATATCCCAAAGAAAACTTAAAGGAGTACAAGGGACCCACATGTGCAAAAATGTTTGTGGCAGCCCTTTTTGTTGTGGCAAGAAACTGGAAATTGAAAGGATGCCCATCAATTGGAGAGTGGCTGAATAAATTATGGTATATGAATGGCAAGGAATATTATTGTTTTGTAAGAAATGATCAGGGGGATGATTTCAGAGAGGCCTAGAGAGACCTACATGAACTGCTACATGAAATGAGCAGAATCAGGAGATCATTATACACAGAAACAACAAGATTATATGATGATCAATTTTGATGGACATGTTTTTCTTCAACAATGAGATTTTTCAGGCCAGTTCCAATGATCTTGTGATGAAGAGAGCCATCTACACCCAGAGAGAGGACTGCAGGAACTATGGATAACAACATAGCATTTTCACCTTTTTTATTGTTGTTTGATTGCATTTTGTTTTCTTTCTCATTTTTTTCCCTTTTTGATCTGATTTTTCTTGTGTAGCATAATCATGGAAATATGCATAGGAGAATTACACATGTTTAACATATATATTGAATTACTTGCTGTCTAAGGAAGGAGGTGAGGGGGAGGAAGGGAAAAATTTGGAACACAAGGTTTTGCAAGGGTGAATGTTGAAAATTACCCATGCATATGTTTTGAAAATAAAAAGCTTTAATAAAAAAGAAAAAATTGAGCCATATTGGTAGCCCAGAATGCCACTGAGGCAAAAGCAAGCACAATGCAGTCTTGTCCAATAAACCCTTTGGTCAGATTAACCTAGAGTAAAAATTTGTCAGTGTTCAGGATATAGAGACTGAGAACCAAAAAGGACTTTAGAGATGATCTTATCCAATACCCTTATTCTACAGAAGAAGAAATTGAGGGGCAGCTAGGTGGCAGGAGCAGCTAGGTGGCACAGTGGATAGAGCACCAGCTCTGAAATCAGGACCTGAGTTCAAATCTGGTCTCAGACACTTAACACTTTCTAGCTGTGTGACCTTAGGCAAATCACTTGACCCCAGTTGCCTCAGCAAAAGCAAAAAAAAAAAAGAAAAGAAAAGAAAAGAAATTGAAATTGAGAGAGTTTAATGGTATTCTTCAGGGTCATATAGCTTGTAAATGGATGAAATGATTTTTGAACTCATGTTTTCCTGATTCTGAATTTAATGTTCTATCCACTTGACCTCTTGAAATCCCCAAACCCAGTAACATTCACAGCTACAAATCCATAACAAAAATAGAAATTATACAGGGACCTTTTTTTTTCCTTCAAGTTTGCTCAGAGCTCTTCTCAATTAGATTCAGTCCTAGACAGAAGGGCACTTGGGCTTGCTGCATCTGGGACACTAATTGTGGCAGCCTTGTTTGTACCCTTCCTAGCACTGAGGAGATTGAAATAAGATCCAACAACAATAATTCTACTACTTCTAGTTAAAAAAAGAAATGTGTTTAATACTGTACTAAGCTCCAAGGATACATAACAAAAAAATGAGACAGTTCCTTCTTGCTCAGAGCTTATATTAAAAAAATTAAGTAACTTTTTTATGTTTGCCCCTCTTATTTCCCTTCCCCCTAATTAAACAAATTAAAAAGAAAATAATTTCCTCAATCCATATCCTTATATTTTGCATTTTAAATTTACTATCTCTCTGTAAGGATGTGGGTGGTATTTTTCATCTCCATTCTTTTGGACTTGTGCTTTATCAATGCATTGATTAGAGTTCTAAAGTTTTTCAAAGTTGTTTTTCTCTGTAATACTGTTTATTATTGTAAAAATTATTCCCTAGTTCTGCTCACCTCACTCTGTTTCAATGCATAGAGATCTTCCCAGCTTCTCTGAAACCATCTGTTTCATCATATCTTATGGCACAATAATATTCTATTACATTCATAAAATATTACATACATGACAATTTTAGTCATTCCCCCTATAAGAGGATATCCCTTTAGTTTCCAATTTGAGGCTGTGATGAAAAGAGCTGCTGTGAATATTTTTGTACATAGAGGTCATTTTCCTTATTGATTTCTTTGGGAGTATAGCTATAGACATAGTGATATGATTGGGTCATAATATATATACAGTTTGGTAACTTTTCTGGGTTATCAGGGAGTTTATGTTCTAAAAGCAGATACATCATATTCACAGATAAGTAAATACAGAATTGTATGGAAAAAAAGAAATAAAAAAAGAATACTTAGTGCTGTGAGCAGAGGACTAAAGGACATGGAAATAGGAAGAACCTCTAGAAGGAGATGATGCTTAAGGAAAGCAAGAGTTTCCAAGAAACAAGGTGAGAGGGAGGACATTCCATATTTGGGGGACAGCCCGCTTATACAAAGGCATGGAGCTGCAAGATGGAATGTGACATATGAAGAACAGCAAATAGGCTGATTTGACAGAAATACAGAGGGGGGGAGAGAGGGACAGGAGAGGAATAATGTGTAATCAACCTCTAAAATTAAGTTGGAGTAAGGTTCTGCAGGTCTTTCAATGTTAATCAGAGTGATTTATTTTAACTCAAAGGCAATGGAGAATTTTTGAAGCTTCTTGAGTAGGGGGAGTAAAGTGGTACAGTCAGACCCAACCTCCGGGAATATCAATTTAGCAGTTGTGCAGAGACAGGTTGGAGAGGAGAGAAATCAAGTACAGGGAGACCAATTAGGAGGCTATTGTAACAGTTCAAATAAGGACTGATGCATACTCCTAGACCAGAATGGTTATGGTTTGAGGAGGCAGAAAGGGGACAGATGCCAAAGATGTCGGAGAAAGAGAAATGACAACATTGGTGGGATATAGGGGTGGGGCAAGTAAAAGTGAGATGTTGAGGATCACTCCTTGGTTAAGAACCTGGGAGACTAGAAGAATGATGATATCTGTGATAGGAATAGGATAATTGGGAGAAGAGGTAGGTTTGGGGGAGGAGGAGGAGAGAGATCAAATGATCAAACTACAAATGCATACAACTGGAAGAATATTTTGTTGCAAGGTAACTTGGTGAAAAAACACTATCTCTAGGGAGAAAATAGACTACAAATAGCTTATTCTTCTGAAAATATGAAAACAAGAATTTTCAAGCAGGGAAAAAATCCTAGTTACATATGCTGGGTTTGATAGTAGTAACATGAAAAGATGCTCTGTGAGAGGCAGGGTTGTTCTCCATGAAATCAAACTGCAGAGATTAGAGATACTCTTCAAATTGCTGTAGCATTACTTAAGCATTCATGCTGGGTGGCTAGGTGGTGCAGTGGATAGAATGTTAGGCTTGAAGTCGGGAAAATTCATCTTTATGAGTTCACAACTGCCTCAGATACATACTAGTTGTGGGACTCTAAGCAAGTCAGTTAACCCTGTTTGCCTCAGTTTCTCATACAAAAGAAATGTAGAAAGAAATTGTAGAAAGAAATGGCAAATCACCCAACTATCTATCATTGTCAAGAAAACCCCAAATGACATCAATAAAAATTCAGAAAAGACCAAATAACAACGTGGCTCTATCATTCATTAAGGGTCTAAATTTGCAAATACATTTATATTTTGAGCTTTAGTGAGCTCCAAAACTGACTACCTCTGATATAAAATAGTCTTTTCTAATATTTTCCTTAAATTTTCACTAATGATCTATCCCTTATATTTAAAGATTTGGTAACTTGGACTCCTCTATAGTTATCTTCCATATATTTTATATCACACACAAACACATACACACACATATATATGTGTGTGTATATATATATATATATATACACCTTTTTACATTTTAATATATATTTGTGTTTCTTTTATATATACATATATATGTACATACATACATACATATATACATATATATATACCTTTTAACATTTTAATATATATTTGTGTTTCTTTTATACATACATATATATATGTACATACATATATATATATATATACTTGTTTAAATGTTGTCTCCCCCATTTGGAATGTAAACTTGTTGAGGGCAAAGATGGTTTTTGCTTTTTTGTTGTTTGTTTCATTTAATGTTCATTGATTGCCTTCTTATTCTAATTTCTTTTTATCATACCCTTATGATACTAGCTGATGCTAAATTCTTATAGCCCACACAGAGATATTTGTACAGTTCTCAAAGTTTTATCCAACTGCCTTACTCTGTAGTTAGTTTGGATCCATTCAAGCAGTACAGAAACCACTCTTTGGTTGTAAGGGCATTCTAATAAACTTGACACACTTTGTTGTAAGGAACACCATTTCTGCTGAACAATCTCAGTCCCCGGTAGAATCTCATGGTATCTATTGTCTTGCCATCAGGGAGGTTTAGAAAGTGGGAAATGATCTCCCAAGCAACTAGATTATTTATAGTTTCTGATTTAAACTCACTTTTTTGGTCAGGCACTTAAGAACTTCTGACTAAGGAATTATATTTTCCTATTAGAGCTGTCTGGTAATATCTTGATAATATTAATTCTAATTTAAAATGATAGCAATTAATGTCATTGATTAATATCAATTTAAAATCTGATGTGCAATATTAATAACAAGTAATACTTATTATGGGCAGCATTTACTTTGATTATTAAAATGAATCATGAAGGTGAGACATCACTGATTTCTTTGAAATTATCTTGACCACAGAAGTTTTTGGTTTTGTACACAGATATTTTTTATATAAATGAACTGTTTCCATATTGCTTCCTTGTCTTTAAAATTTATATTTTATTGATGCTCTTAAAAAATATTTGGCCTATGCCAAAGTCAGATTCCATTGTTAAATGACTATTTTTTTTTAAAAAAGAAAGACTATGTAATGCATATGCAATCTAATATACAGTTACAGATCCTCTCCTCATTGAAGCAAGACAATGCTTTTATTTTTTTTAATTGATTATCTGGTGAAAGAAATGGCAAACCATTACAGTGTCTTTGCAAGGAAACCCAAAATGGGGTCATGAAGAATTATACATAACTGAAACAACTGGACAATAACAACAAAAACATTGATTATCCGTCTGAAACTTTTGCCTTTTTTCCTTAAGGTTATATGATATCCTCTTTCCTCCTCTCTCTTACTATTTTAATGAGAAAATTGAGGCCATTTACTATGAACTCCAATTTTTTTCCTCCTATTTTACATCTCAAAATCTCTTGACAAAATTTCCCATCCTTTTCTCCTTAGTTCCAGTCTAAATTATGTCATTTTTCCTCATTAAGACCAACTATTCTATTTGTGTCTTTTATCTCATCTTTTTCCATCTCCTTCAGGAACTTCAGCATAACTCCTCCCCTCCTCCTCCTCCTTTCTCTTCCCATCTTCCTCCCCTTCTCTTTTCCCCTCCCTTTCTCTTTCCTTTTCCTTCTCCCTTTCTTTTTCCCCTCTCCTCTTTCTCTGCTTCTCCTCCCCTCCTCTTCTCTTTTCCTTTCCCTTCCTCTTGCCCCTCTCTTCCTCTTCCTCTCCTCCTTCCCTCTTCTTCCCCAGTCTTTCCCTCTTCTCATCTCCTTCCTTCTTAGCCTCCTTCACTTAGTTCATTTAAACCTGTACTCCAAGGGAAGGCTTCTTAAATGCAGATTTCTCTAAAGCCCTCACTTTCTTGTGCCCTTTCCCTCTGAAAATGACTGTGTATTCCTTAGCTATGTTCCTGTTATTCCCTTCCCCCAGTAAAATGCAAGCTCTGTTTATTTCTGCCTTTGTGTCCCTTGTGTATAACTTAGTACCTTAGTACATAGGCATATAGTAAGCACTTAATAAATCCTTGTCAAATGGATGAATGAGGCCCGTTAGCCAACATTTTGGGACTTTCTGAATATATAATAAAATATTTCACATTTAAACAAGTTGTTTATCTGAGTTTAGAATATTTACCAGTCATTTAACATGTTGAAAAATCTTGCTATAAAACTTAGAAGAATTTTGTGGGCAGTACCAAAAAAAAAAAAAACTTTTCAGTAACTATTTTTTATTAACTTACCTCTCTTATTATCCTTCCCCCAATTAAGCAAATTTAAAAAAAACCCTCAATTCGTATATACATAATCTGGTAAAACAATCCCCATGTTAACCTTGTCTGAAGATGTATATTTTTCTGCATTTTAAATTCATTATCTCTCTGTAAAAATGTGGGTGACATGTTTCATCTCCATTCTTTTGGATCCAGGCTTTATCAATGCATTGATCAGATTCTAAAGTCTTGCAAAGTTCTTTTTCTCTATAATATTGTTTATCATTGTGAAAATTATTCCCCTAATTTTGCCCACCTCACTGTTTCAGTGCATAGAGATCTTCCGAGCTTCCTCTAAAAACCATCCATTTTATCATTTTTCATGGCACAATTTGTAGGAAGAGAATCATTCAGTGCCCCTCCAATTAGCTGTACAACTTGAACACATCATTTAATCTGACTGCATCTCAATTCCTCATTCTGTAAAATGAGAATAAAAACACCAGTGATGGCAAAATGGAAAGAAGAGTGGGTTTGGAGATAGAATACCCAGTTGAAAGTTCTGTCTTAGGGGCAGCTAGGACACTTCCTAGCTGTGTGACCCTGGGCAAGTCACTTAACCCCAATTGCCTCAGCAAAAAGTAAAGTTCTGTCTTAGTCATTTACTATGGGGAACTTGACAACCTGGGTCCAATTTCCTTGATATTCAATGGTTGGGGACTTAAATGAGATTATATATATAAAGCACCTAGTAAAATGTAAAAGGCTATGTAAACATCACTTAGTGTTACTATTATCAGTTGCTTTCAGAAACACCATGAAAACAAAATCAAATTATTGTCCCTGGACTGTCCTCTCTATATTGAAAGGAAAAGAGTAGATTTGCATCACCTTACACTACCCATTTCTTCCTCTTCTCTTCCTAGCATTCTTTTCTCTAGTCAGAAAAGTGCTAGGTGGAAGGATCATGATCCATTGGCACTGAATGGCTCCCTTTTTCAACCAAGGCACAATAATTCCACGTTGGACTGAACATCAAGCGGGCAACATGGCACAGTCCAACAAGAGAAAATTCCCCAAGTAGTAGACAACCTTACACCATCATTACCACCTCCATGGGCAGCAGGCACTGCACCAAAAAAAATGATTTTTGATGATGAAAATAGAAATGAAATATGTAAAAATTATTTGAGTTCCTTAGGTTACAGTTTTAAATTATTTAAAGATTTTAAGCATGTGGATTTGGGAAAGAAGCTTTAATCACAGTAGGTGAATTGGTTTTCTGTTTGCTATTCCAAGTTAATCCATTCTGAGATGGTCTTTGGCTGTATGAAGACTTTTTTCCTCCTTTTAAATTTTTCTGGTCTGGATCTGTAATTTCATTAGTGTAAGGAACGCCTCTTGTAGAAATTCTCAGCACTGACTCAGACAAACTAATCTGTAACACACATGTATATTATATATATTATATCATATATATTATATATTGTATTCACATAATTGTATATGTATGTGTATAATACATATATTATATATGCATACACATATAAATAATAAAGAATTGCCTAGAGCAATGAAAGCTTAATAATGATAGTAATATTTAGGATTTACATAGCACTAAAAGTTTCGAAAATGTGATATCTTTGGGCCCTCACAACAATCCTACAAGGTAGATGCTTTAATTAACCTTCTTTTGCAGATGGAAAATCTGAAACATCGAAAGTTAGGTGATTTGCTCAGGGTCATTCAACCAGTAAGTATCTGAAGCAGCTTTTCCTGACTCAAGGTCCAGTGCTCTATCCTTTGCATCTCTTTTTATGGAAAAGGACTTCATTCAATGTTCTTCCACAATGTTGGGCACTCTGAATAAATCACTTACCCTGATTATATCTCAATTTCCCACTCTGTAAAAAGGGGGAAGGGATGCCAGCAGGGGCATAATAGAATGAGCACTGAATCTAGAGATTAAAAGCCTTGCCTAGGCTAGGATTTGAATGCAGATCTTCCTGATTACAAGGTTGACTCTAGCATCCACCATTTGCCTCCTTATTAATACTAATTAATTAATAGTATGAATACTCTTAAATGCCTCTCTTATCATGTTTGCCCTACAGAGGTAGGAGGTCAGACAATAGTTGCTAAGGAACAGCCATGCTTAAAGTGTTTACAGCATGATAGAACCTGCCAGAATTTATAATCTACTTGCATAGCTTTTGACATTCCAAGGTCATCTCTATGTTGTGATGAAGCACCAGAATAGGCCTGTGTGGGAGATCTTTTAAACATAAATGCTTAATTCAGAATATCAAAATGAAGTCACTCAGTAATTAGGAACAAGGTCACTCATTAATTGTGATCTTTTATTTTAAACTATCTGCCCTCACTGCCTTTATTTTTTCTAAGATGACTTACTCTTTGCATCCTGGTTTCTGACCTCATCCCTTAACCGAAATTGCTTTCTACACATTTATCAGAGATCTGTTAATTGCCAAGTCTTAGGGTCTTCTTTCAGTCCTCATTTTTTTTCTATCTATCTGCTGCACTATTTAATAATATCTCCTCTCTGGGTTTTTGCAATACTTTTTTCTCTCTTGTCTGTCTGTTCCTTTTCACTTTCTTTTGCCGACTCATCATCAATATTATAAACCCTTAATATAGGAATTTCTCAAAAGTCTTTCCCAGGAGGTCCTCTCCTCTTCCCCCCTCACACTCTCTCTTGGTTACTTCTTAGCTCCCATAGGTTTAACTATCACTTTCATGCAGATGATTCCCTGAACTATATATTTGTCCCTAGTCTCTCACCCAAATTTTGGCCCTTTAGTTGTCCATTGGATATTTTGAAATAAATTTGTTGGAGATTTCTTAAAGTCAATTCATCTAAAATTGAATTAATTATCTTTCTCCCTTTTTCTTCTTCCAAATTTGCCTATTTCTATAGAAAGCAATCCTTTCTTTTCTTAGTTTTATTACCTTGCCATTATTCTGTATTCCTTTCTCTTTTTCTCCCTCTCCTCCCCCTCCCTCCTTTCTTCCCTCTCTCTTTCTCCCTCTCCCCATTTTTATCTCCCTCTCCCCCTCTTTCTCCCTCTCCACCTCTCCTTCTCCTTCTCCCTCTCCCTCTCCCCTCTCTCTCTTCCTGTCAACCCCGGTCTCCCCCCCCCCCCATCACTCCTTTTCTGTCTATCTCTCACTTACATATCCAATTGTTTGCCATATCTTGATGTTTTTACCTTTAAAATATCTTTCATGTGAGTCCTTCCCTCCACTGACACAGCTCTCATCCTCATCATCTCTTGTTCAGATTTTTTACAATAGCCCCCTAATTTACAAGAGCCCCCTTGCTCTAACTTTCTCCAATCCTGTCCTAGGTACACAACAGTAATTTTCCTTAAGAGAAGATCTAGGGCAGCTAGGTGGCGCAGTGGATAGAGTGCCAGCCCTGAAGTCAGGAGGACCTGAGTTCAAATCTGGTCTCAGACATGTAACAGCTGTGTGACCCTGGGCAAGTCACTTAATCCCAATTGCCTCAGCAAAAAAAAAAAAAAAAAGAGAGAGAGAGAGAGAGAGAGAGAGAGAAGATCTAGCCACGTGACTCACTGATTCAATCAATCTCAGTGGCTTCCTATTGCTTCCAATGTAACTTTAGGTCTGTAATAGAATTTGAAATTCCTGGTCTTCAAGTTAATCTGTATACATGTGCCAACATTATGATTCTGGAAAGTTTCCCTAATTCTTGGAAACCCCAAGAGATAATGAAGGCTACCTCAGAAATGGTTATATAAGTATTATGCTTTATTATGCAGTATGAAAGTATTATGATTGTGTGCAAATGAACTTTAGAAGCATGGCATGACTAGTGCCAACTCTGAGTCACATTGATTTGAATGAAAATAAATTAATCAAGTAGACTTCTGAAAGTTGACTTCACAATGAAGTTGACTAAAATAAAATGTTTTGAAGAGCTGCAAACTGATTAAGCACTTGCAAAAATTTAACTAATATGTTAGATGTGAATTTTAGAGAAATAAAGAAGACATTCTTTAAAATTGATCACCAGGAAGGTTATTTGAATTTTATTGTCTAGGGCTAATGGACAATTTAAGAATCAATTGACAATGAGACTATTACCTCCATGGCAAGGGTGGTGTGAATTTTGAAAAGATTTTTTTTATAAAAAGCTGTCCTGTGGTTATTACATTGCCACAGTTTACTTTTTGCCTAATTTGCTGCTGGAGCCACTCTAAGCCTCCAGAATCATTAGGCTAATTTATTTGACACAATGCTATGGTCAGTAACAAAGGCACATCATCATTGAGAGGTAGGGTCGGTATAGTAGCAAAAGAATTGGATTATAGGAGCTTGAAAACATTTTTGAATGCTAATTCTTCTACTTGGTTTTGTTTGTGATCTTGGGCAAATCATTGAGTTATTTGCCTTAATATCCTCATAATTTCTACCTTTAGATCCTCCATGGTATAGTGGGAAGAGTCTCGACTTAGAGAAGGTTAGATTAAAGTTGTAATTCTTTTTATTTATCTATTCATTTGGCATAGACCTAGTCATTTCTCTCTCTGGGATTAATTTACTTTTTCTGTAAAATAATAATCTTTTTCTGTGTTATGGATTGAACTTGGATGCTTTAGCTCATCAAGTGATACTAGGAAAGACATTATTCCATGATAGGATTAAATGAAACAAAGTGTTGAAAACTTATGTTCGACTCAATTCAGTAAGCATTTACCAAGAACATAATATGTGCCAGACAAAAACCAACCTTAGCATGATTCTGCATCTAAA
>JAJPUD010001056.1:27101-69829 GCA_023553655.1 Myrmecobius fasciatus
GAAGAGAATCATGGGATACTATGGTCTTTTATTTCACAACGCTAGAGATACCCTCTCCACGCTGAGATCCCAATAGAAAACCTGCAAGTCAACTGATAAAGCAACCAATCAATCACAAGTAACATTAAGGACAGAACACCTATGTGGACTGACTCAGGCATTGAATAGAACTGACTTTTCACTACTCACTGACCCTGGTTTTTGTTTTTGTTTTTTGTTTTGTTTTCCTTCATTTGACTTTTTCTCTCTCTTAGGATCTTAGATTTAGAGTTGGAAGTAATTTTAAAGTTTACTAAATCTGATCTCCTGCTTTACAGATTAGGAAAATGAAGCCTCACCCTGAGACACAGGGAGACACAGAGTATTGTTCTTGTTAAGTCAATTTCATTCATGTCTGATTCTTCATGACCTTATTTGGGGTTTTCTTGGCAAAGATGCTGGAGGAGTTTACCATTTCCTTCTCCAGATTATTTTACAGATGAGGAAACTGAGGCAAGAAGGATTAAGGGATTTGCCCAGGGTCACATAGCTAATACGTGTCTGAAGCCAGATTTAAACTTGTCTCCCTTTCTACAAGCCCTGTGTTTAATAAATGCTTGTTCCCTCCTTTCCCTTGCCTTCCTTGACTTACCATTTCATTTAGTCACCTGGGTCATATATTTTGATACTTAAGTTTATTCTATCATATGTCATTCTCTAATGATCTCATATATGTTAATCATGTGTCTTCAACTAAATTGTAAACTTCTTGGAATCAGGAACTATTCTATTTTTGGGTGGGGAGAATCTCCCACAGTTCTGGACACAGAATCATAAGACTGTGGATTTAGTTAGAAGCCATTAATCCTCTAATATCTTCAGTTCATATAAGAGGAAACTCAAGCCATGATCCCATGGGCAGAATGTGAAAGAAATAAAATTTGAACTCAGATCTTCTGGCTCCATAATCAACTCTATTTTCACCATCCCACATTGTTTGACTCAATCAACATTTGTGGAAAATTGCTAACACTATCCCTGTAAGAGGAATGTGGAATTGAAGAAGGTGAACAAATCTGAACAGAAATATAAGCAAGGTGAGCGCCAAGAGATGTTCTGAGCTCCCAGCCCTTGGGGATAAGTAGAGGGAACATGAAAGATTATATCTAATTAAAACTGACAGTGCAGATTAGAGTGAGTGGTGAGCCTCCCACTATCAGAACACTTTACACTCAGGCAGATACCTGAGCAGATTCCCAAACCAAACTGTTTAAGAGGGAGAAGTGAATAACAAGAGAAATGCTAATACTGACCTTCAGTCTCAGTCAGCAAGCCCTAGAAAATTATCTTTGTTCAGAGAAAGAGAAGGGAGAAAGGAAGGTGAGTTTCAAACTCAGCTCTGCCATGAACTGCCATGAGAGCTGCCCAAATGACTGCTGAACCAGAGGTCCGACTCTGCAGCTCCTTCCTTCCAATACATCACTGTCTTTCACACAGTCTAAGATCCATTCATACTGATATTCTTATTGGACCTTCCTCTCCCCACTCCATTTCCTGGAAGGAGGAAGGAATACTTGAATGAAATCTGGCCTCACTAACTTACTGGCTTTGTGATTCTGAGAAAGTCACTTAACCTCTCTCTGCCTTAGATGCCTCAGCTGTAAAATAGTACAATAATAGTACCAATGAAATAATATTTTATCTGGCATACAGTAGGCACTTAATAAATGTTTGTTTCATTTCCTGCCTTTCTTCCTTCTTTTCTCCCTCCCTCCATTCATTCCCTTTTTCCTTCTCTTCCTCACTCCCTTCCTTCCTTTCTCCTTCTCTCCCTCTTTCTTTCTCTTTCCCTCCCTTCCTCCCTCCCTCCCTTCCTCCCTCCCTTCCTTCCTCCCTCCCTTCCTCCCTCCCTTCCTTCCTCTCTCCCTTCCTCCCTCCCTCCCTTCCTCCTTCCCCTCCTTCCTCCTTCCCTTCCTCCCTCCCTCCCTCCCTCCCTTCCTTCCTCTCTCCCTCCCTCCCTCCCTTCCTTCCTTCCTTCCTCTCTCCCTTCCCTCCATTCCTCTCTCCCTTCCCTCCATTCCTTCCTTCCTTCCTTCCTTTCTTCCTTCCTTCCTTCCTTCCTTCCTTCCTTCCTTCCTTCCTTCCTTCCTTCCTTCCTTCCTTCCTAAATCAAGCAATCCCTGCCCTCAAGGAGCTTTCACTTCACTAACCTCTACTATACATAACAGCTCTTATAGATATCTTTTGTTGTTGTTCCATCAATTCAATCATGTCAGATTCTTCATGACCCCATTTGGGGTTTTCTTGGCAGAGGTATTGGAGTGGTTTGTCATTTCCTTTTCCAGCTCATTTTATAGATGAGGAAACTGAGGCAAGCAGAAGGAAGTAATTGCTCAAGATCACCCAATTAGGAAGTGTCTGAGGCCAGCTTTGAACCAGGATTATTAGTCTTCCTGACTCCAGGCCCAGGGCTCTAGCTACTGCATCACTGCTCCATGAAGATACTGAGATATTACATCCTCTCTCTGATTGCTCCCTCTCCAAAGATATCCGAGGGGACTACAAGCTCAGGATAAGTCAAGAAGATAACCAGGAAAATGAAAAGGTCTTGAGATCTTATTGATTGAAGATTGATTGCAGATACTAGAGAAGTTTAGCCTATAGAAGAGAATACTTGGACACAGAGTGTCTTCAAGGGTTGTCAGTTTCCTCATCTGTAAAATGAACTGGAAAAGGAAATGGCAAACCATTCCAATTTCTTTGCCAAGAAAACCCCCAAGGAAAAACAATCGAACAACTACAAAATCACACTTATCCCTTTAGGGTAATTGTGAAGATCAAATGAGATAATAATCATAGAGCACTTAGCACAATGCATAATGCATGATAGCTTTACCAGATTAGGAAATTGCTTAACTCCTTAGAGCATCCAGACTTGGGTCTGGGAGGGAGAGTTAATTTGGGAATATGAGGCAACTTCAAGACAGAGCAAGCCAGGGCAGGATACTCCAGAGTATAGACCTGTATCACCACTACATGCCCCCACTTAGGTAGTAGTAGTATATAGGCCCCTTGAGGACAGGGGCCCTTTTGCCTAGCATAGTAGGGTTGCTTATAGATTAGATTTCAGAGTGAGCAGAACTAGGAGAACATTGTACACAGTAATTGCAAGATTATGTGATGATCAACCATATATGATAGCCTTAGCTCTTCTCATCAATGCAGTGATCCACACTCAATTGCAACAGAATTGGGATGGAAAATGCCATTCACATCCAGAGAGAGAACTATGGCACCTGAATGTAGATTGCAGCACAGCACACCATCTTCACCATTTTTTTCCTTTTGCTTTCTCAGTAGTTTTTCCTTTTGTACAGTTTTGTCTTGCAAAATATGACAAATATGAAAGTAAAAAAAAATTAAAAGATTAGAGTTCATAGGCTTCGGGAAGGAAGGAGGGATGGAGACAGGGATAGTTTATGTAAACACGGAGGCCAGGGATGGAATTTAATTGAGGGTTTTTAATTTGGTCTTTTTCTAGCTTTTTTAATTGTAAGCCCAGTTCATTGATCTTTTTTTTTGTCTGTTTTATGCAAGTAAGCATCTAGAGATATAAAATTACCACTTATAACTGCTTTAGCCGTGTCCCACAAATTTTGGTATGTTGTCTCATTGTTGTCATTCTCCTGGATGAAATTATCGATTGTGTCTATAATTTGCTCTTTCACCCATTCATTCTTCAGGATTAGATTATTTAATTTCCAATTAATTTGTGGTCTGTTTTCTCCTGGTCTTATATTACTTGTGAGTTTTATTGCCTCATGATCTGAAAAGGATGCATTTACTATTTCTGCTTTTCTGCATTTGATTTTGAAGTTTTTATGCCCTAACACATGATCAATTTTCGTATAAGTTCCATGAACCCCTGAGAAAAAAGTATACTCTCTTCTATTACCATTCAATTTCCTCCAGAGATCTATCATACCTAACTTTTCTAGCCTTTTGTTTACCTCCTTAACTTCTTTCTTATTTATTTTGTGATTTGATTTATCTAATTCTGAGAGAGCAAGGTTGAGATCCCCCACTAGTATAGTTTTACTGTCTATTTCTCCTTGCATCTCTGTTAGTTTCTCCTCTAGGAATTTGGATGCTATACCACTTGGTGCATATATGTTTAGTATTGATACTGCTTCATTGTCTATGGTACCCTTTAGTAAAATATAGTTTCCTTCCTTATCTCTTTTAATTAGATCTATTTTTGCTTTTACTTGATCTGAGATAAGGATTGCTACCCCTGCCTTTCTTTGTTCACCTGAAGCATAAAAGATTCTGCTCCAGCCCTTTACCTTCACTCTGTATGTATCTTTATGTTTTAGATGTATTTCTTGTAAACAACATATTGTAGGGTTCTGGCTTTTAATCCAGTCTGCTACCCACTTGCGTTTTATGGGAGAGTTCATCCCATTCACATTCACAGTTAAAATAACTATATCTGTATTTCCTGCCATCTTATTTACCCAGAGTTATGATTTTCTCTTCCCTTTCCCCTTTCTCCCTTCCCCCCTCCCCAGTACTTTATTTTTGATGACCATCTCCCTCCAACAGTCCTCCCCCCTTTAGACCCCCTTCCTCCCCTTTACACCTTTCCCCTAATCCTTCTATTAGTCTATCCCTTTCCTTTCCTCCTTTCCCTCCCACCTTCCCACAAGGAGGGTCAGGTCTTTCTTTGAAGCCAAATGTGTCTGATATACCCTCTTAGAGTCCAATCTAATGAGAGTAAGGTTTACACAATACTCATTGCCCTCCCTTCTTTCCCTCAATTATATTAGATCTTCTATGTCTCTTTATGAGATTTTGCCTTATTTTACCTCCTTTATTTTTACTTTATTTTGCCTTCTTCCCCCCCCCCTTTTTTTCAGTATGGTATCCCTTCCACCTCTAATTTCTTTTCCATTATTATCAAAGAAAAATCGAATTAAACCCCCATTCTTTAAGGATACCTATAGTAGAAATATAGTTCTCAAGAGTTCTTTCCTTTTTACCTTTTTATGCTTCTCTTGAATTCTGTATTTGAAGGTCAAATTTTGTGTTCAGATCTGGTTTTTTCATTAGAAATAGGTGAAATTCTCCTGTATCATTGAATGACCATCATCTTCCCTGGAAGATGATGCTCATTCTAGCTGGATAACTTATTCTTGGCTGTAATCCAAGTTCTTTTGCCTTTTGGAATATCTGATTCCAAGCCCTTTGATCCTTTAATGTGGAAGCTGACAGATCTTGTGTAATTCTAATTACAGTTCCTCGGTATTTGAACTGTTTCTTTCTAGCTGCTTGCAATAGCCTTTCCTTGGTGCAATAGTCCTGAAATTTGGCCACGATATTCCTTGGGGTTTTGATTTTGGGGTCTCTTTCAGGAGGTGATTGGTGAATTCTTTCAATGCCAATTTTGCCTTCTGATTCTAAAACATCAGGGCAATTCTCTTTCATGATTTCCTGAAAGATAGCATCAAGGTTTGTTTTTTCATTGTGGCTTTCAGGGAGTCCAATAATCCTTAGATTGTCTCTCCTGGATCTGTTTTCCAAGTCAGTTGCTTTTCCTAGAAGATATTTCATATTTTCTTCTATTTTTTTCATTTTTTTGTTTTTGTTTGACTGATTCTTGAAGTCTTATTGAGTCATTTACTTCTATTTCTTCAATTTTAATTTTTTAAGTATTATTTCCTTCAGTTATCTTTTTTAGCTCCTTTTGTAGCTGGCCAATTGAATTTCTTGGTTCGATGCATTCTTTTTCCATTGTGCCAATTTTATTTTTCAGTGAATTGTTGTCTTTTTCCAATTCACCATTTTTATTTTCTAGTGAATTGATGATTTTTTCCAATTCACCATTTTTATTTTCCAGTGAATTGATGATTTTTTCCAGTGAACTGGTGATTCTTTCCAATTCACCAATTTTGTTTTTCAATGAATTGTTTTCTTTTTCCAATTCACCAGTCCTGTTTTCCAGTTTTTGACATCTCTGTTGCACTGATCTCAATTTATTTCCCCATTCTTCTTCTAGCTCTCTTTTGAGATTCTTTATGCAAATTTCCAGGAAAGCCTTCTGAAAAGGGGTCCAGCTCATGTCTGCCTTTGTGACTTTCTCTGGGATTGTTTTCAGAATCTCAGGATCTGGGGACTGCTCTACTTTCTCTCGGTAGAAGCTGTCTATGGTGAGAGCTCTCTTCTGCTTCTTGCTCATGTTTTTGAGCTGTAAGAAGTTTAGGTCTGGATCACTTGAGGTCTGAATCACTAGCAGGGAATTCTGCCGTTTCAACTTGCCCCGGGGCAGTTTGCGGAGTTGACTTCTGGATCCGGGCTCGGCTAGATCCACACTAGGACTACGCTTTCAGCTGCTCTCAATCCACTCTTTATCAGAGGCAGATCTGCCAAAGCACCTGTCCGCAAGCAGCGCAAAGTGGCCCAGGTGTCTCCCAGGCACTTCCTGGGTGCCTAAAATCCGCCCCTCTGTTGCAGCTCTGACTTCTGCCCTGGCTGGCTTCTGATCGCGACCCAGGGATGGAATTTATTAAAAACTAGTCTGTCTGGGAATATAGAGCATGGGAAACAGAATATATTGTGAAATAAGAATGGAAAGATAGGTTCTTAAATGCCAGACTAAAGATTTTGTACTCTACCCCAAGGACAATAGGGAGCCACAGAAGGTTTTTGAGCAGAGTTGACAGCATCAAGCCTATGCTTTAGGGAGATTATGTTAACAGCTTGTATGAAGCATTGATTTAAGAGACTAGAGGCAGGAGACCAATCAAGAGAATATTGCCATAGTCTAAATGAGAGATACCCAAGTGCCTGAATTAGGGTGAAGGCTGTGGATGGAGAAAAGGGGATTGACCTGAGAGCAATAGGAGAAATACAACTGCCAGGACTTAGCAACTAATTGAATATGGAGTGTGAAGCATCAGAAAAAAAAAAAATCAAAGATGATTCCAGACCATGCTGAAACAGAAATAAATTAGGAGAATGGCTATATGCAGGATAGAAAAGATTGAATGGGTTTGGGTTTGTATATGGTGGGTTTAAAGTGCTGATAAAATGTCTAGGAGTTTGCTCCTCTGTATATATGTATGTATTTATCTATATCTGTCTATTTATCTGTCTGTCTGTCTATCCATCAGTCTGATTGAAAGTGATCTCTGCCAGGGGAGGGTTAGGAGCATAGAATAACCTGCCTCAAAATTATATTCAGCTTCTTTTATCAAACATCAGACATGTTTTTTGCTCCTGTTATGAAAATACCCTTAAATAATGAAATTATATAGTAGAAAAAGAACAAAAATATTATTTAGATATTGCATATTGAGCTTAGGATGGAGGGACAGAGAAAATTATTTTTATTTTCTGGTTTCTGGCAAAAACCTTGTTAAATTGTAAAAGTTTGCTGTGAGAGGGGGGGAGTCTTGTGAATGTGAATTCAATTAAGGATCTGAGAAATATAAAATAGAGAAAGTTCAGTTTTAAAAGATGTTTCTTCTCTCCTATAGTCATGGAATTTTTTAAGAATAAAGAACAAAAAACATGTTGTTCTAAGCTGTGAATAATTAAAAAGATAAAATAGATATGCACAGGATGAGAAGAAGGACAAAGGGAGAGAGCACTTATTAAGTGCCTACTATGCCTGCTAGGAAATTTATAAAATATCTCATTCATTCCTCACAATCCTTATCTGAAGAAGGTGTTATTATTATCCCCATTTTCCAGCCAAGAAAATTTTGGCACACAGGGATTAAGTGTTGTGTCCAGGATTACATAGTAATTAAGTGTCTGGATTTGACCTCTGTCTCCTTGATTCCTGAGTCCAGGGCTCTGTCACTATGTAACCTAACTGCCTCTCATTCAAAGTTGTCAACCAATGTTTATTAAACAAGTGCAAAACATTGTATGCAATTACACAACTAGTCAACCAAATAAGAAAAGCAGTCTTTGACCTGGAAATCTAACTCCAGCACTTGGGCCAATGGACTTCTGATTGGAGTAAATTCACCATATCTAACCAGCTGCTGCTTCCATGCTGTCTGCATGCCACAAGGCTGAGTGCCATCCTCTCTCCTCCCTTTCTATATCTGAAAACAGTAATCAAAGCAATATTACCATTCCTGGAAGGGACATGCCAATCAATTGCCCTGTTAGTCTGTTGACCAAAAACTCCCCCTTAGCCACTACTTCCCTCTATGTGCTGTCTTCCCTTTCAAAATGTAAGCTCTATGAAGACAAGAACTGCTTTTTTTTTTTTTTTTTGCAACCCAGGGCTTAGTTAGCATAGTGCCTGACAATTAGTGAATGCTTAATACATGCTTACTAGTCCATTCCTCCAGCTGCTAATATCAAAAGAACCTTTTATCTAAACCTTTTTTGCATAAAAATGGGACATTATATTTTCATCTTTATACTGTAAGTTCCAATATTAAAGAAAGGAAAAAGCAATTCCTACAATGATAAATCATGTGCCTCTGTTGCTTTCCTCTCTATCTGTGCACTCTGCACTCTGCATTCAAAATCTTTTAAAAATTAAATGAAATCAAAATAAAATTGAGAAAGTGGTTCAAATAAAGTGTCCTCCAAAACTCTGGCTTCATATTTGCTGTATTAGCAAGTCTCCCTATTACTTGCAGGGGCTGAATATCCTAACTCTTAAGGCTTTGCATTTTGGAATGTTATTGGTTTTGAATACTTTCTGAATATTGTAACTATATTAGAGTTTAGTTTGAATGAAAAACAACTTCTTGTATAAAAATGGAGACTCCATTTAATATTAAAGAAAATTGGCAGTGCCTATTGCCTTTTCCTATATTATTGATGTGATATTTAGATATTTCTGTGCTCTGTTCATTCTTAAACTACAGTTCCTTATGTACATATCCTTAGATAGATGAGACAAAGGTTTACATTAGAGAGCCATGGAAATTAATGTGTAGCAGACGATTCTAAGAGTTTTAAAAATTCTTTGAATATTTTTTAGGATAAAGTTCTAATCTAAAAATTCCCTTCCATTGAAAAATTACATAATCAAGAAAATTCTAACAACTAATCTTATTTAACTAGAAAAAAATAATGTGACTCATCCTGCTTGGCCAAAATATCCTCTTAATATTGTATCCCTCAGAATTATTATTTGGCTATTTCTTTGACTTTTGGTTTCCAGTCATATATATCTCTTTGTACCACAAACTTCCGAACCCCTTCTCTCTTTCACATTCTCAAGCTATTGTGCTTCCAAATCTCTCTTGCTCTCCACTCCCCCTCTCTTTTTTTCCTCCTTTTCTTCACCCCCTCTGTCTGTCTGTCTGTCTCTCTCTTCCTCACCTTCTCTCCCACCTTCCCTTTCCTCATTTTCCTTCTTTCCCCCTTCTCTCTCCCTGCTTCCCTTTTTCCCTACTCTCTCTTAATGTCCCCCTCTCTTTTCCTTTTCTTCCTTCTTCCCCTTATGTTTCTCCTTCCTCTTCATTATCCTCTTTTCTCCCTTCTGCTTCTCCCCTCCCAACTAACTCCTAATTCCCCATTTTTTCTCCTATTTTTTCTTTTCTTCCTCTCACTCTTCTCTTTTTCTCCCTTTTTACTCCCTCTCCCTTTCCCCAGCCTGCTTCTCTTTCCCTACCCCACTCTCTCTCACCTTTCTTGCCTCTCCCCTCACTCTCCCTCATCTCTCTTCCTCTTTTCTCTCCTCCTCTTCTCCTTCTTGATCACTTAAGATCATGTTTGCATAATTTCTATTTACCAAGTAGTTGGACCTTCCCATTAGATCTACCACTTAAGTATGACTTAATCCCAAAGAGCTATTGTCAACCTTAGATAAGAAAGAAGGGGTGAATCTTGGCTTAGTCCTTTAATTGACTCTTGTCTTTTATGAGAAAAAGCTGAATAACAGATTTTCCCTGAAGGGCTCCCACTGAGGCTCTCTCTGAAGCCTCCACACCTGTTTGACTGGACACTATCCAATGAACCACAGCATTAATAATTTGCTAATAGTATGGATACATTGGACTGTTCCTATTGAAGCAAAACCCAAACATGTTTGTAATCATCTTGCTTTTTAACAAAATACCATCTGGATTTCACATATAAGTAGGGAGTAAAGTAGGTATAAAAACTTAAAGTCCTAGGTAAGATCTTCTGATGATTTTTCCATTACTCTTGCCTGAATTTTCAAGTGCCCACTATAGTCCTTAGAATTCTCCTTTTGGTTTTCTCCTGTGATAGTCCAAGGATATAAGAAAAAGAAATGCATCAGATCTACTGGAAATAATTTAAATGGAACAGTCAGTATAAAGCAGGGGAGAAATGAAAAGGGAACAAAATAGTAATTAGAAAAGCAACAAAGGAGACCAATAAAATGGGGGGAAGAAATATGCTTGTATATTTCATACAGTATTTTAAAAATTAAATTATTATAGAGTATATAAATTATTATATAAGTATATTATTATAAGTAAATTATTATAAGTATATAAATTATTACATACTTGCTTAGTAATGATTTACATTTAAATCCATTAATTTCAACATGTAAATTACCAAAGCATGTTTTCAGTCTCTCCAAGTTCCCATCAAGATCCCTTATCTATTCATCTTATTCATTTTTCTTCAGATGATCAGAGAGTTCACTCAATATTTACAAAGAATATTTCATTACAATCATTATTATCTTTCCAATGTGGGTTAGAAAAAATTAAGTAGGAAAATATATTTTAAATACATAAAAAGTTGATATTTCAATATTTTCAATAGAGAAGAAAGAGATCCAAATGGGAATGCATGCAAATGTTATCAACTCATTTGTTTTCCTGTTCTACTAAAAAAAAAAAGAAAAAAAGCAAATACTCGTTTAGAACAATGTTTTAAAAGAATGGAGAAATATTAAGAAATCTTTGAAAAATACTTTTTATTAACTCAACATCATAATAGCATGCTTTTAAAATTTCAAGTAAGCGAGACTTCTTAATACTCAGGTGTTTTGCTGAATAATAATTAAAAAGCCACATATTTTGTTAATATTTTATTACTTTGTCATTTTCACTAAGTTATCACATTCATTCATATTTTGAAAATTTATAGCATGTCTATTTCATAATAGTCCATATGCAAATTCTGAGTTCTATGCTCAGTTGAAGAGAGAGAATTCAACATTAGATTTTAATAAAAATAAAAAGGTTACTATACATATTGCTCATTATGTTTTTTAAAATTTTAGTATATGTTGCATAATAATTTAATTGTTTCTGAAATATTTCATAAGAATAAATTATGTGTATAACAGAGAGTCCAAACTAGGCACTTCAACATTTTCTGGTAAGTATTTTGGTGTTGAAAGTTAGCAATATATTGGCTACATACTTTTTTTTTTTTGACATGTTTCTACCATATGCTTTTTATTTCAAGCATTTTTTCTTTTTAGGTTAGACTTATAAAAAGCATGTAAGAAATGTTCCTTTGGATTGGAGCATTGTACAATTAGAAATGAGGTATAATTGTGCCATAGAAAATGTACAACACATATTTGTATATGAAATACATGAAATTGACAATTCAGATTAAATTGCTCTGCTTGTTGCAATAATTAGCTCTTGATTACTGAATGGTTGATTGGGCACTTTACTCATGTTGTTTGACTTTCCTCGTGCTTCCTTATTCCATTTATTCAGTAAATCAAGCAACTATTATATACAAAAAGCATTGTGCTATATTCCAATATATATTCTTGACTACTAGGATGAAGCCATGATCTTACAGATGTGCAACTATGCAGCAACAAATTTATTCATGCATACTCTATGTGATTTTCATTTATGTGTACCATGAGATCCACTATAGAAGATCTTTATAGATAGATCTTCTGGCTGTTAGGTTTCCTATTTATGTTCTCCTGAAATTGCTTGTAAATTGCATGCATACCTTATTCTGGTTATGTGACTGGCTCATCTTTTTCTGTTATTATATTGTTTTGATAGTGTTCTTTATGTTACTTTTCTTATATAATTTCTTGTCTTTACTGTTGCAGCCTACTCTAGCCTACTTTGTGGTTTCTATTGACCTTTAATTCATATGCTTGTATGCAATTCTTATTTTCTTTGCCTCATTTTCTATTTTGTCTATAAACTCTTTGGGTCATCAAATATTAGAATCCAAATGTGATGGCTTCACTGTACATGCTGGTGTTTCTTTAGAGATATTTTTATTTATTCATCTGGTTTTTTGTCCTTCCAGTTTCATCCTTAAATACCCACAGGATAATTTTGCTAAGGTTGTTCTCTTGCCAAATTTTCTTTAAATTTGATTTCCTGATTCTTCTCTCCTCTCCTTCCATTGTCTTTCTCTGGTTATGAGGCAATATTGGTCATAATCTTCCACCATTGTCCTAAGACTTACAAATGCATTCATATTTTAAACGAATGTTGCCCTTGGATGTCATATTTATCCATTTGGAAGGCAGATTGAATATTTGTTTACTGAGATGGTTTCTAGACACTTTAGATATGGTAATATGATCATATGGCAATATTGTCAGTGGATGGATGTTTTGGGGAAATTGTTTTAATTTATATCAATATCTGTTTTTCCATCCATTTCCCATTTTTTTCATGTCAAATTATTTAAGTAGGTCCTATAGAAATTGTTTTAATTTCATTCTAGATCTTTTTTCTTCTTTTTTTTCTTTTTTTTTTGCATTTTTATCTTTCTGGGGGATGCAAAGAATAAGAATTGCTATTTACCCTTAATTAGGCTATTGATCAGGGAGATAAAATATGCCCAAATAACTGTGAGTTAAATGGAACATGCTAAGTATATGAGTCACACAAAGAAAATGCTATGAGGAGGAAAAGATCATCATTGGATAGGAGAAGCAAGGAAGGCTTAATGGAAGAGTTAGCATCTAAGATAAATCTTGAAGGATTATAGGACTCCTACTAAAGGAAATGATGAAAATGATAGGAAAAGCATTCAGAATATGATGAACAATCTAAATATAAATAAATAACCAGAACCAGAAGGTATCAATTGACATTTTGTCATTTCTTAATATCTTTGTATTGCATATAGGAGTACCTTAATATTTGCTAAACTTAAAAGAAATCAAGTAATAATGACAATAAGAACCTACATTTATATTGCAATTTTAAATGTTGCAAAGCACTTTAAAATATTATTTCAATTGGTCCTCACCCCAATACTGTGAAGTAGGTGCTAATACTATCCTCATTTTTGGATGAGGAAATGAAAGCTTACAGAAATCAAATAAGTGACTTGCCAAGAGTTGCATGGCTAGCAGTAATGGCACAAGGCAGGACTGAAATCCAGCTCCAGAACTCCAGACAGTATGCCATACTTCTTCCCAGAGGAAAGATCAAATATGTATCCAAATAACTGTTACACAATATGATTTGTGCTGGAAGGTAAATACAAACAAAATGCCATCAAATCTCAAAAAAAGGAGAGGTCATTTCTAGCTGAGGAAATCTGGGAAGACTTCCTGAAGCAGGTAGCATTTGTATATTAAGATTTCTATAGTCACAGGTTAGGGAAACTGGAACTGGGTGGTTAAAGAAGGTATTCTGAGTGGAGAGAATAGTGTGAATAAAAGCATATAATTCTTTTGCCTTAAATTAAAAAATAAGCTGCATTGCTTTAATTAATTTAATAACTCGAGTGTTATAGTGCTACCTCTCATTCATCTAGAAATCCATTTTTAATGGATAAGGATGTATAATCCTTGTCTTTTAAAATATTTAAAAGTAGTACTCGTTCTCCACTTAGTTTGTACTATGTCCCTAAAGAAATTGCAAATACACAATATCTTTTCCATCTACATATGAAGAGTTTGCATACCCCTATGGGGTCCCATGCCTATATAAGGAGTTCCCTGTTGGAATAAGTAACTGGAATAAAAATGGCAAAGCAGCCTAATAGAAACGCACTTGGGATAATTTAAGAGTTAATTCTTTTTTTTTTTTCACCATTTAAATGGACACCACAGGCCTCTTACTAATGTATTCATTCTAAATATAACTGGGCTGAATTAGCTTGTTTTGGCCAGTCCAACAGGAGCTCCTGCAGACAAAATAGGCTGATAGCAGATTTCATTTTAATTCCTCTTTCCACCCAACATTAAGCTGTCTCCGATTCAAAACAACCAGAAGTTAATCTTATGGAGTCTTGAAATGATATTTTTAGAGAATTTGCATTGGCACTTTTACATATTATATAATAGAACAAAATTTAAAAGCATTCCATCCCCATTTATCTCTTTATCCATCCTCAGGCAAGCCTTTTTTTTTTTTTCTTAGCGCCTCATTCAAGAAGCTGTTATTCACAAGATATTTTATGCTTCATTAGAATAAAAATTGAGGCAAGACTTGAAGTTGCTCCATTTGATATGAAATTTTGCTGTGAAAACATTAAGAACCTACTTCCCTTTCATTTTATATGGAGGGTGGCATTTTTTTTTAACAATGTCTTGTCTAGATGAATTGGTTCAGTGAAAGTTAGACTGGTAGACAGGGAAAATATCTGGAAAACATTATGGTGCTAGGATTAGTTCTCTTCTGTTTGGCCCTTAAGCTTTTGTCTTGGGACTGATTTATGGTTTCTGACCTCCCCCCAATCTCGTTTCTGTTTCATTTAGTAGGGATATTGCAAAAATTTCTTTCATATGTCACCTCCCTATAATTACCTCTGTCTCTGCTCATCAGAATGTCCAGTTCTCTTTGCTGGAAAGCTTGATTCTTCAACAGTCCAATCAGTTAAGACTTATTTAGGAAGATGGCATGCCTGGTTTTTAGGGACTTACTCCCTGGTTTGTTTTTATATGCAGTAGAATTCAGGATTCAGTAACTTCTTTAGTGCAGCAATGTATTTTCATGACTTTAAAAGTACTGGATGTATAGGTGAAGAGGAGGTGGAGGAGGAGAAAGAGGAGCAAGAAGAAGAAGGAAGAGGGGGAGAAAGAGGAAGAAAAAAAGAAAGAATAGGAGGCAAGCAGGTAGGACCTCATACTAAACAGATGCTCAAAAAATAATGATTGAGTGCCTTTTTTAAAGAGGTAAGGCATCCATAAGATTGGAAAAGATGACAAAAGAAAAAAAATCTAGATATTGGAGGGGTTGCAGGAAAAGAAGCACACCAATAAACTGTTGGTGGAACTGTGATTCCTCAAAAGTCTCCAAATTATGTTTTCCCTTTGTCCCAGCTATACCAATAGTAGACCGATACCCCTATAAATATGGTGGTACTTGCTAACTCAAACCTTGTTGGGGATCAGTGATTGAGTCTTCATGATTGGGGACAATTAGACAGCTGTAACTTTAAGGAACCCCTTTGTGCTGGATTTACCCCTCATATAAATATCCCTAGGGTAAAAGTGGGATTCAATGAACTGTCAGAGAGTTGCCACATTCATTTCTCTTCTGAAGGAAACCCAAACCACAGTGTGTTGCCATTAGTCTGAAGGGCTATATCAAGTCAGAGAGGGGAAAGGTGAGACTCATTGGAGAGAGTAGAAAATGAGTGTTTGCTTATGAGCTACTTTGAGTCTTTTATGTGTGTTTTTTTATGTTTTGTGGGTGTAAAATGAAAGCTGTCTTACAACTGCTACGCATTTTCTTCCTGGATACATTTACAGGAGCTGGACATCCTTGCATCCACTTTTGTGGAGACCCACACAAGATATAAATATATCCCAGAATGAACTCTAGAATAATACAAAATGAACTCAAGAAAAAGTGATCAGGATGGTAGAAGAATTGTAACTTTAAGATTGAATCAGATGTCAGGCCACATGTGACAGAGAAATCACTCACATCTTAGTGTAAATTAGCATGTTAGATTCTCTACTGGAGGAGCCCAAGGGCAGCATGGGAATGTGATATAATGAGGGGAAAGAGAGTGAAAATCTCAGGCATACCAGTAGGAGGCACCAAAAAACAAATCTCAACTGTTTCAAAATTCGTATTTTGAGCCAAACTCAGTTGAGGGCTTATTGTTGGAAGCTGAGGATTTTCTTTCAGAGTTTGAATATTATGACATTTGGAATATAGGCTCAGCCCATCTTTTTGGTTAGAATTTAGCTGGGCTTAGTTTGCTTCCTGCATTTTATTTTATTTTGCTTAAACATCAATGAGGGTTAGTCATTGCTTTGTTATGCACCCAGAGGCCATGAATTGAATGTTTTATGAATCAAATAAATAAATAAATATTGTCTTGGCCAAACCACCATATGTACTGCATGTACTGTATATACATGTCTGGGGTTTGGAGTCAGGTTCTGAAATATGCATTCTTGTTTTTCTTACAAGTTTCATAAGCAAACTGGGACATGCCAGAGGAACCTTTTTTTTTTTTTTCTGAAACCAATACAAACATCCACATTACTGAGACTTACAGCAAAACAGGCAACTAACGAAAAGGAAGAAGGAAGCATTTTTGAAATCACTAATGAGCAGAGTTCGATAGAAATATTTTGGAAATCTTGTGAGAGATTTATTTGAAAGAAATTTTTTAAAAAAGTAAAAGGGATATTGGGCACAAGTAAAGATGGAACAAATATGGTTTCATTATTTCCTCCTCCCAAAACTTTTTTTTCTTTAACTGTAAAGAAATCATTATTGGTTTAGAGGGGGGAAATGCTTCAGGTTTATGAAGTTTTTGCTCCTTGAAAAAGCATTTCCCTTTTTAAATCTGCATGTCTGCAGGTGCCCTTTAAATTTATGGGGAGTTTTGTGCATACATGGAAAATCAGCTAGCCTCCACCCCCTTGATATTTTATGGAACTTTTAAAAAAGAAAACAATACTCAGGCACACCATCGACCATTTTTTACAGTGTTGGAGTCAAGTAGTACAAGTGGCTGGCGGGATGCTTGCTTTCTGCCTTAGACTCTCACACACATCCTTCCTCCAGTATAGAAGGCCTTTGATCTCTGTAGGCACATGCCATCTGCCTACAGCTGTGATCCATACTTAGCGTTCCCTGGAAGGTTAGAGAAAGGTAGCATGTGAACCTGATGCCTGCATTCAATTTCTGCTCTTATATTTAGCAGTTCATAATTTTATGTAATATTTTACTTGCATGAAAACTATGCACAGAGTTGAGTGATAACAGATTTTCTCGTGGTTTGACTCCGCTTTGTTTGGGTGAACACCGGCTGCAAATACAGGCTTTAATTAGAGCTGTGTGAGCCGGGGAGTACCTGGACTCACATTAAGACTGGCAGTTTTTCAGAAAATATCTCAAGTTCCTGGAGCTGATTTGAACTGGGCACAATTTTTCTATTTTCCAGTTTATAGGGCACTGCAATTGTGGTTGGAGCATTAATCCACAACACAGAAACATGAATTGCATTGGAATTCTTTCTATCTCCTAGAGCCTCATCACAGCTAGTCAGCCAGTCTGGTTGCATTCCTGCTGTCACTATTTGGTAGCTTTGCAGCAGCTAGACTGAAGTCCAGGGTCCCAGTCTCTGGAACTCATTTCATCTGACAGTTCACCAGGGCCATAGGCCCTCAGAGAAAATAGAACATTTACTGGAGAGAGAAGTAACTACCTTTCGCCCTTTCCTTTTTCTTCTCCTCTCATTTTCTGAGCTGAATGGGATTGACTACTCCCAGGTACATAATAGTGTGCACTTAATAAATGCTTGGTGACTGACTGGTCTCTCTCTTCCTTGATGGTCGTGTTGCTTTTGCATGCCATTTCTTCTGCAGTGACATTTATGTGAGGACATTATTGTTATTTTTGTTATATGTCTTTTAGTCTCTCTTTTTTTTAATTAAAGGTTTTTATTTGCAAAACATATATATGGGTAATTTTTCAACATTGACCCTTGCAAAGCTTTCTGTTACAAATTCCCCCCCCCCCAGTCTCCACCCCTCCCCTAGATGGAAGGAAGTCTACTACATGTTAATTATGTTAAAATACTTGTATGTCCTTCATTCTCAAAAAGACCGTGGCATCAAGGAGGTGATATGCAAGTGAACTGGAATTGAATGAGGAAGGGTTATACAAAGTCTCATTTCCTCATCTGGAGTCATCTGGATCCAGTGGCAAGATATACAACAGGATCACTGGAGATGGCTGTGGATGTAGCAGAAGATCTTAGCCTATTAGAATTAAGGCAGGTCTCAATTTTTCATGAAGACATTAGAAAGCAAGGGATAACTTGGTGAAAAAAAAAAAACAAAAGATTTTTTTTATCCCAAACTCCAATAATTTGCAAGTTATCTTCCTGAATTAGTTACTGCAGCTAGAGAAGTATTTTATATCTTTTGTTTCTTTTTAAACTATGCTATTTTAATTTTTAATTAATAAAATGTTTTAGGTGGTTTAATTAATTAATTAAAGTGGTCTGATTAATTTAAAAATCTAATCTTAAAGATAAGAGGAAGCCTTTGGAGTTTCCGAGAAGACAGTGTTAAGGTGAAGCATAAGCTTTAGGTATCTCTACAAGATCCTATTAAGGTTTTAGAATGTAAGTTTCTCTCGGATAGATCACCAACCCTGAAGTCAGAAGGACCTGAGTTCAAATTTGACTGCAGATGCTTAACACTCCCTAGCTGTGTGACCTTGGGCAAGTCCCCAATTGCCTCAGAAAAAAAAAAAAAGAAAAAAGAAAAAAGAAAAAGAAAAGAAAAGAAGTTTCTCAAGGACAAGAACTATTAAATTTTTGTTCTCAAAACTCTAGATCTGCATGTAGTATCTGCAACATAGTTGGCACTTGATAAGTGTTTATTAAGTAACTGATTAATTGATTGAAAAGTTTAAGTGGAGAAGTCATTACATCCATATTAAATGTGATGTCCAAGTTGCAGTAAGAAAAAAAATTAAGAAATTAAGTCATAAGATCACTCCAGACAAGACCCTGAGGCTTGTAGACTGTTGTTTCACTTTCATAACTGGTGAGCTGGTAGCATCTATAATAAAAATGAGACTTTTCGGAACTCCTTTGTAGCAAACGTAAACCACTTGCAGGGAAGAGGCAAAATAACTCCTAAAAGGGGAAATGCTGATTGATTTCTCTTTTAGAATGCAGATAAATAAGCATGTGGGTAAGGATTGTTCCTCCATGGTATTTAAATATACAGAAAAACTTCAGATTAGATTCCTCACCTAAAGGTAAAAATGTTATTATCAATAGGACTGTGGTAATGTTTTGTTATGAGTAAAGAACCAGATTTGAGGTAGGAAAATATAGACATGGAAAGATAAATAGGCACTGATTTTGGTGGGCAGAGAAGTGCTAACTATGGATTCTGCTGGAAATCTAGATAAGCTAGCATGCCTTCTGATTTTCCATATTGATTAATTATCTGAAAGACTAAAATCTTTACATCTGTATAGGACGCTAAATTTTTCTGGTAATTAAAACACTAAGTCAATGAAGATAGTCTGGAGAAAGACTATCTGGGCAGAAATGTCGCAGATTAATTTCATTGTGAAATATAGAGTAATGCATTTGGAGGAAACAATCCAAACTATATTCGATTATGAGCTCTTAGCTATCGGTACCAATTCAGGAAAAGCATCCTAAATGTCTTTGTCAAACATTCCTAATAGATATCAGTTCAGTATTTTGTTGAGACAAGTATCCCAAGAAAGCCAACAAAATTTCAGATGGACATCATCAAGAAAGAAAGTGGAAACAAAACACACATGATGTAGCTGGAAAAGATCCAGAAAGGGAAAACTAGAGTGACCAAATGGATAGAAATGCTTCCATATACATTCAATTATTATTATTAATTGTATCATGTATTTGTTATATTGTTAAAATGGAATCACAATAAAAACAAATAACACAAAATATCAGTTTTGATATATTCTTTTGGAATTATAAACTTTATATAATTGACTATCTATGAAAGACTATCTGGAAAACTACTCTAACAAGAACCCATGAAATATTTATAAATTATAGTGTCCATCATCCTTAGCTAGTTATAAAGAAATTAACACTTCATTGCTGAAAAAAGAAGAAGAGGATTGCTATATGTTTCAAGGATAGATGATAAAGAAGTCATAAAAACATAATGATAAAGATATTTTAAAATATTTTATTATTTATTATATTACTAAATATATAAAGATAAACATAATAAGAATAATAAAAAATAAAGAAGATATAATGACATAATAACAGTAATAGCTAACAATTATATAGCTTTATGTGCCAGACACTAAAGTGCTTCACAATTATTATCTCATTTGATCCTCACAACAACCCTGGGAGGTGGGTGCTTTTATTATCTTCATTTTACAGATGAGGAAACTGAGGCAAACAAAAATTAAGGGTCACATGGATAGTAAGTGTCTGAGGCTGGAATTGAACTCAAATCTTCTAGATTCTGGCCTGGGATCCATATTCACTGCACCACCTTGAAGCATCTATAGATGAAATCTATGGAAATACTTTTGTTGCAAATAGACATCATTTCACCAAGCAATAGTAACAACAGGTATATGTCATGAGATTCGCCAAATATAAGGTAGAACCTAAGTGGTGGCAAGACTCCAAGAGAGAGACCAAAGGATTCTCAATAGGCAATGTCCCCATGAACTCCCACCACCATATCAACAAAGTATCAAACAAATTTGGCAGAATCATGAGAATTTGTAGAATGGAAGACATTATAGTGGAAATTCAAGATCAAGTCATTGCCACCAAAAATTATATATACAGTTGAGCCTGAACTTTGCAGTCTATAAAGATTGTGTGATAAAATGTAGAAGTGGGGCAACAAATCCCTGTAGCCTCCAAGTTCACACTTAAAGAATATTTTGCAGCATGTAATGGGGGATAGAATTATACAGAGCCACTTGTGATATTTCAAAGACTGAAAGATAGCAAATCCCACCTTACAAAATTCCTTGTTGTTCAGTCATTTCCAACACATACAATTCTTCATGATCCCATTTGGGATTTTCTTGACAAAGATACTGGAGTGTTTGACCATTTTCTTCTTCAAATGTTTCTTCAAAATATTCTTAATTTTTTAATCAATAAATTGTATTGAAGCATTATCTCATACTAACCTGGTGCTCATCTTCATCCAGATTTCAATGGTCTATAAAAACTTAAGAACAGCATTTTTAATAGATATCATCATAGAAAGCACTTATTCTCTTCAAACAACATGGAATGAAAAACTTTTAAAATATAGACATAAAGCATATGAAATCAAAATCAGGTAGCAGGGAAGGCAAAGTCAAGATGGCAGAGAAAAGGAAGGATTCTCCCAAACTCCTCCAAAGACTTCTAAATAATGCTTTAAAATGAATTCTGGAGCAACATAACACACAAAAGGATGGGGAAAAACAATTTTCCAGTCCCAACTCAGATAGCAACAAGATGAGGTAAATATCAACCATGTCATCCTGTCTCAAACTGGAGTTGTATCAAGTATGCTTTCAGTGAACTTATAGAACAGTTTATGTCCTAATACTTTTATTGAGCTCTAAAAAGCAGTTACTTGATCTACTGTTTAATAATCCTTACATGATTAAATACAAACTAATAGCAGGATATTGATTTGTCTTATAACCAATTATATCTGAACTCCATCAAAAAGATGAGAACAAGGTAATAATAATAATAGCTGACATTTAAGATTTACAAAGCACTTTGCACACACCATCTTACATCTATTAAGCAGCAAGTTTATTTATTGAACTCTCAGACAATACAGGCTCTGATCACCTCTTCCTATCTAGACACTCCACTGAGCCCTTTAAAACTTTATTCATCATTTTTTTTAAAACCGAATTTTGTCTGAAACTGAACATATCATTTTTAAATCTGAATCCTTTTGTCTTCTTTATTTGCTGATTTCTAGAAGTGACATTTGAATTCTCCCAGTCAACCATATTCCTAACTTCCATTTAGAAAGATACAAGGTTAGAAGAAACATGATTGATATTTATGTGATCATGAAGATTGCTGATAGAGTAAGGATAGACTTGTTCATCTCAAAATACTAAGATTCGGGGGTATCCTTTGAAATCTGAAAAAGTGTAGTTATAGGACAAATAAAAGAAGGTGCCATTTTATATAATGGGTAAGAAGAATATGGAACTCATTAGTCACTAGAGATATTTCATGCTTATAAATATAAGTAAATTGAAGGAATCACACACAATCACAGATGAATAAGAATAGATTATACTAGTGACCAAGAGAAAGGAAGAGAGGGACATATGGAATTTATTTTTAAGCATTTAGATTTAATATAATATAGTACCCATCTGTAAAAATCCTTTGGTATAAGAAAAATGGACTTGGGTTGAATGACTTGACTAAAATGGTAAGTTTTATGTGATTTTAAAATGTGCAGCATCTTTCAAATGAATCTTAAAATAATTCCAAACACTGAAAACTTTTATTCCTCAAAGCTTCACCCCAAGTCAGATTAAGATTCTTTTTCTATGGCTTAATGATAAAGGACATTTTAAACACATAAACTAAGTGATTTATTTCCTATTAACATTTTGACTAGCATTCCAAACTTCAGATGACTAATCTTTCCTCCAAACAAGGTTCACTTCACAAAAACACATTGAAATAACTATGCCCATAGTTGCCCTAATAAAATGGTATCCTGTTGTGGAGGCAGGAAGGCATAATGCAAAAAGCTTTGGGCCAGGAGTGAGGAAAGATCTGTATTCAAATCCTGATTCTGATGCTTGAATTGTGTCATTATGAGCAAATTATTAAATCTGTGAAGCTCATCTTTATCTTATTCATCTTTAAAATGGGGGTTGTAATATCTCTCAGGGTTGCTGTGAAGCTCCAGTTACATATGTGTGTCTATAAATATATAGAAATAAATATGAATGTGGGCGTACACATATGTTTATATGTACATATGCATGTAAAACATTTTGCAAATTCCAGAAAGAGGATTGTAGACTGAGTGTGGATCACAATATAGTATTTTCACCTTTTTGTTGTTTGCTTGTTTTTTTCTTCCCCATTTGTTTTTTCCTTTTTGATTTGATTTTTCTTATATAGAATGATAAATGTGGAAATATGTATAGAGAATTGCTATGTTTAATATATATTAGATTACTCACTGTCTAGGGGAGGGAATAGAGGGAAGGAAAGATGAAAAATTTAGAATGCAAGGTTTTGCAAGGGTGTATGTTGAAAACTATCTTTGCAAGTATTTCGAAAATGAAGAGCTACTATTAAAAATATTTTGCAAAGATGTTTAAGGCAGATAGGTATAGTGACAAGAGCAGTGCATTTTGATTCTTAATTTCTTCATCTGTAAAGTGGCATCATAGTGCCTAGAGTGCCAGGCCTGGAGTCTGGAAGATTCGTTTTTCTGAGTTCAAATCTTAGCTCATAACAGCCGTGTGACTCTTAGAAAGTTACTTTACCCTGTTTGCCTTAGTTTCCTCATCTGTAAATGAGTTGGAGAAAGAAATGGCAAACTCTTCCAGTATCTTTGCCAAGAAAACCCAGATGGGGTCATGAAAAGTAGGATACAGTTAAAATAGGTGAACAACAAATAACAAAATGAAATTAGTATCTACCTTACATCGATGGTATAAAAAATTTTACTTTTTAATAATAAGTTTTTATTTTTAAAATATATGCAAAGAAAGTTTTCAACATTCACCCCTGCAAAACCTGTGTCCCAAATTTTCCTCCCTCCTTTCCCCTCACCCTCTCCCCTAGACAGCAAGTAATCAAATTTATATTAAACATGTACAATTCTTCTATACATATTTTCACATTTATCATGCTACAGAAGAAAAACCAGATGAAAAAGAAAAAAAATCAAGCAAATAACAACAAAAAAAGGTGAAAATACTATGCTGTGATCCACATTCAGTCTCCACAGCCCTCTTTCTGGATGCAGATGACTCTCTCCATCACAAGTCTATTGGAATTGGCCTGAATCACCTCATTGTTGAAAAGAGTCACGTCCATCACAGTTGATCATCACTTAATCTTGTTGCTGTGTACAATGTTCTCTTGATTCTACTCACTTCATTTAGCATCAGTTCATGTAAGTCTCTCCAGGCCTTTCTGAAATCATCCTGATGATCTTTTTTGTTCTTATAGACATTGCTTTTATAGAACAATAACATTTCATAACATCCAAATATCATAATTCATTCAGCCATTCCCCAACTGATGGGCATTTACTCAGTTTTCAGTTCCTTGACACTACAAAAGGGCTGCTATAAATATTTTTATACATGTCCTTTTCTGTTTTTATTATCTCTTTGGGATACAGACCCAGTAGAGATACTGCTAGATCAAAGGGTGTGCACAGTTTGATAGCCCTTTGGGCATAGTTCCAAATTGCTCTCCAGAATAGTTGGGCCAGTTCATAACTCCACCAACAATGTATTAATATCCCAATTTTCCCATATCCTCTCCAACATTCTTTATTATCTTTTCATGTCATCTAAGCTAATCTAAGAGGTATGTAGTGGTACCTCAGAGTTGTCTTAATTTGCATTTCTCTAATCAATAGTAATTTAGAGCATTTTTTTCATATAACTAGAAATGGTTTTAATTTCTTCATATGAAAATTGTCTGTTTATATCCTTTGACCACTTATCAATTAGAGAATGGCTTGTATTCTTATAAAGTTGAGTCAGTTCTCTATATGTTTTAGAAATGAGGTTGTTATCAGAATTCTTGAATATAAAAATTTCCCCCTGTTTTCTGCTTTGCTTCTAATTTTGGCTGCATTGGGCTTTTTTGTACAAAAGCCTTTTAATTTAATATAACCAAAATTATCCATTTTGCATTTCATAATGTTCTCTAATTATTCTTTGGCCACAATTCCTTCCTTCTCCACAAATTTGTAAGGTAAACTATCCCTTGTTAGTATATGCATTTTTTTAAAAACCAAATGAGGTATAAAACTTATTCTAGCTTGTAAACTACTTATTTTATATTAGTTTGTTTATACTAGTTTGTAAAACTAGTTAAATATTAGCTATCATTGTAATATTGTTTTTTTTTAATTAAAAGGATTTGTGCCATCATTTTTTCATTTTGAAATTATGGGATAGTAATGGACTAGTAGATATTATCCTATTTCATGCAAGGAAATTTTTTTCAATTATTACATTAACTTCTACTGCTAATTAATGCATATAGTAGAAACTGCAGCTTCTGTTCCCTCCTTTAGCAAATTAATTTTAGTATAAAAAAAACATTTACAAACAAATAGGATACAAATGCATTTCATTAGCTCTTTTTAAAGTGCTAATTATGGGAAAATTTGGGCATTAATACATTTCAGCTTAACAAACTTATCAATTATCCTTATGTATAACTAGAGCAAAGTCTCTGGGGCTATATTCCAAGCTTTTGGCATCTGGTAGGGACATACTTCTTCTCCTAGAAGTGAGCTATGTTTCTTGCCCATGGAAGTTTAAAGACCACTGTTTATGTGCTTTAATTCTCCTCATGATCTTTCAACACTCTACACTATGGATAGGAATCCTGCTCTTTCACTCAGTTCATCCCCAGGATTCTTTCCCCATTGCTCCCTTCTCTAAGCATACCTCCTTTCCCACTCCACCATTCACATAGGTACAGGTAGGTTCCTGTTGGAACCTCCTATAGCAGGAGTGTCCCCTTTGCTACCACTGCCTTCTTCCCTTGGGAATATCTTGGATCTATTGTCAACTGCAAACAAAAAAGGGAAGATGAATAATGCAAAATAAATCCAGAAAGTTGTGTTAGATCATGATACAGTAGGAAGAGCATGGAATTTAGAGTAAAAGGATTGGTGTCCAAATCCTAAGTCTGCCATTTTGATCCTCTCAACAACTCTGTAAGGTAGATAGTCTATCTTAAGAAAGTACTATGGGGAATGTGTTGGAAATAGAGAATGTTATAAATAAAGTCAGGGGGAATGGATTTAAGATTGCAGTTATCAAAAATACTATAGTGGGTTCTCCTGCACAATCTCCTCCAAACAGAACTAAAAAAAACCCCAACAGATTGAATCCTGAAAAAGAAATCCAGAAAAAGTCACAGTGAGTCATTTGTCTAGTCCAGTTCATCATAGGGATACAGAACAGTGGAGAACACTCCATTGTGTAGGAATTGACTGTGAGCCAGGGCTGGAGGACATCCCAGACTCATGGCTCACTGAGATAGGGACAAGTGTGAATTGGCAACTTTGTTGCCCACTGCCCAGTTTTGAGTCACAGGTTCACAAGAGACTGAGAAGGGGACCTGATCAGAGGAGTAGTGTTTCCAGTAGAGAGAAAGTTCAGAAGCCAGCAGTAGCATCCACAGCGATGTGGCTCATTCTTCAAATACAGAGAACATTCTTATTTCCAGTATTTGACCTAACCTGCAAAGGAATAACGAGGGCAAGAATCCCTGACCAAAGAAGAGCCTACAGTTCTGCTACTTTGAACCAATAGGTCTTCTTAGCTGGAAGATAGGAGTCAAGTTCAACATCATTCTACTCTTACACAGACCCAAAATCAGGTCAGAAATTTGTGCAGTTCAGACAAGGAGATAGAAATAAGGCTTTGCTCTGTTTTGGACTATTAAAAGACCTGAAACCTTGGACATCTTCAGCCTATCCCTGAGATAGTGAAATGATATAATATTCACTACCCTTAAAAAAAGCAACAACTAGGGAATTCCCTCCAGAAGTACCATAGAACCTAGTCCTAATATTAGATTCAAAGTTGGAAGTAGACTGGGAGAATGGGCACATCACAATAAACTATTATGCTTACGGGGACACTCAAGATAGAAATTCAGGAAAAACTGGTTCCAAAACATCTACTAGCAATGCCTTAGAGAAAAACATAGCTTGGGCACAAACTCAACTAGAAATCCTGAAGAGGCAAGAAAAGAAACAAGAGTTTTAAAAGATTAAAAAATGTTCTTTGTAACTGAAATGAGAATACTTAAGGGAAAAAAAATTAAAGAAATGAGAGCTACTGAAGAAAGATTGGAAAGGGAATTAACAGCTTAGGATAAAAGATATAAAACCTTGCCCAAGCAACAAAGTCTCTGAAAAATAGAATGGACCAAATAGAAGCCAGTGACTACAGGAAACAACAAGAATAATGAAAACAAAGGAATAAGGCTTTAAAAGAAGAAGAAGAAGAAGAAGAAGAAGAAGAAGAAGAAGAAGAAGAAAAATATAAGGTATCTCAGCAAGAGCAACAGATCTGGATTTTGAAACCATTAGTTTATCCAAATACCATGAACAACAACAACAACAAAAAAAAAACTCCTAGACATTATATTTTAAGAAATCTTAAAGGAAAACTACCCAGATCTCATAACTAGAGGGTAAAGTAGAAATAAAAAAGTCTACCAGTCACCTCCTAAAAGAAACCCTAAAATGAAAACTTCCAGAAAACTCATAACAAAATCCAGGGCTTCCAGTCAAAAAAAAAAAAGAAAGAAAAAGAAAAAGAAAAAGAAAAAAAGAAAAGAAAAAAAGAAAATACTGCAAAAAAAAGATTTCAAGTACCAGCAAGGCACTGTCAAGGCCACACATGATTTAAAGAAGCAGAGAATTTGGAATATGATATTCCAAAAGTCAAAGGATTGGGGGCTTATAATCAAGAAGAATTTATCCAACAAAACTGAGTATAACGATATGGGGAGAAAATGGATCTTAGATGAAATAGAGGACTTCCAAGCATTCCTAATGAAAAGGCCAGAGTTTTGGAGAAATTTTAAAGTTCAAACACAGACATGAAGAGAAACATCAAAAGATAAACACAAATGAACAATGTGATAAAGGAATAAACAAGCATAAACTGCTTACACAGAGATGATATGTGTATCCCCTTTGAGCTCTATTATCATCAGGGTTTGTAAAGGAAGTCCAATTGGACAAAGCTTGGAAGTGTTTCTGTTAGATCTTGATGACTGAAAAGAAGTATGAAAAAAGAGCAGAAGAATAATTCATTAGGGGTAGGGTTGGGAGACAGGAAAGGAAAGTTTGGGGGAAATTATCTTACACAATCAGGATGCACAAGTATATATATATACATCTAAATACACACATACACACACAACAGTACAGCACAGAGGGAAGCTGCTGACACTTGAACCTCATTCTCATATGAATGGGTCAAAAGAAGGAAGAGCATTCACATTGAGTTGAGTACAAAAGCATATTTTATTTACAAGGGAAATAGGAGGAGAAGGGGAGAAGGGAAGTATGGGAATTAAGAGGGGATGCAGATTAAGGGAGGGCAGCTACATGACTTCATAGTGTGTACAATTTTAGACTTGGAGTCTTATCTTCTTGAGTTCAAATCTGACCTCAAATACTTACTAGCAGTGTGATCCTGTCACTTAACCTGTTTGCCTCAGTTTCCTCATCTGTAAAATGAACTGGATACTTCAATATCTTTGCCAAGAAAACTTCAAATGCAGTCCTAAATACTTGGATACAACCCAAATGACTGAACAACAACAAAGATTAAGGAAAGGATTAGTTCTAAAAAAAATTCTAAGATTTAAAAAAAAATATGACTCTAAAGTAACAAAGTATGGAAATCTGAGGGGGTGTCCATAAGTTGGAGAATGTATAAACAAGTTGTGATATAGAAATAGGATGGAATATGATTGTACCAAACTTTAATCAGTGTAATAACCACTCACGATTCCAGAGAACTAATAATGAAACATGCTGTCTACTTCATAATAGAAAGGTGTAGGACACAAACTTTTGGGGGGAGGTGAGGGATGGCTGATGTGGAAATTTGTTTTT
The DNA here is from genome assembly GCA_023553655.1 of Myrmecobius fasciatus. Lineage (NCBI taxonomy): Eukaryota > Metazoa > Chordata > Mammalia > Dasyuromorphia > Myrmecobiidae > Myrmecobius > Myrmecobius fasciatus. The sequence continues at coordinate 55,852 of JAJPUD010001056.1, forward strand.
ATTGACTATATCAATGGGGATGGTTGTAGAGGAAAGCATATAGTAGGCACTGAATAAATGGGAAAAAAGAAGAGTTACTAAGGTTCTGAAATAATCAGAAGGAGAGGAGGTTTAGAAATAAGAAAGCTTCTGGAGAAGTAAAATCATCACAACTTTGATTTATCCTAGCTACCTACTGAATGGGATAGGAAATATCCAAAGGCAAGGGGAAAAGCTCAGGAGCCTGGCAGAGCCCTTAATAATAGAAAGTTGTTTCGGTCCCCAAACCCTTTAAGTCATCATTACCAGGTCTACTTTCATTTACTATATTGCATAAAATCATCCTCTAACCCTTGTCCATGATTTCCCGACGTGATTTGAAACTGTTTCAATCGCATGATTTCATTGTGTTTAACTTTGAGATTAATTTTTGGTTCTTTTCTCTCTCCTTTTCTCTCCCCTGCCCCTTTCTTTTTGCCCTAGCTTTTACTGGATATGGTTGGCTCGCCTGATGAAGTGCTCCAAGAAGCTGCAGCTGGTTGTATTGCAAACATTCGCAGGCTGGCTCTAGCCATAGAGAAGGCAAAATATAGTTGAAGTCTGAACAGATTTTACTAGGTACTAAATTTTATGTGACACTGAACATGTGATTTCATGGCCAGGCAGCATAAATAGGGAGGCATTTATTAGTAATTCTTTTTTTTTTAAAGAAGAAGAAAAAGGAAAAGCAAATGCTTAAATGAAAACACACAAATTAAATATGCAAAGGGTGCTTTTTAATCTAAAAATTGTATGGATCCTTTTAGATAATTTAGTGTTTTCCAGTATGTCATTAACAAAATATACCCCTATTAAAAATCTATGATGATTTCCCCAGAAATTAACCCCAATTTAAAAAAAAATTTCATTTCAGTGATGCTGTTATATTTCTGTAATTTAAATAAAGATGGGCCTGCATCTCATGCAGCTCTACAATGATTCATGAATGTCTTCAGAATTCCCTTTCTGCCAAACCTGTCTAATCAGCCTGTCATTATGGTCTTGTCTGTTTCATCACTTGATATCCACAGGAGAGCGTTTGAATGCAGATGCACTGATTCCACATCTGGTATTGTATGAGTTTAGAGTAAGCATCTGGAACCATAGAGATCATTTCAAGGTCATCCCAAATTTCTCCTAAATACTACCAAGCATCTCACAAGATGCCACATAATCGTAACTGTATCAGGTAATGCAAAACATGAACAAATAAGCAATTTTTGTTTGAATTTTAACAACATAAACAATTAAGAGTGCTGTGTTCCTTACAAGGATCCACCAATCCTTTTATTAAGACAATTAATTATGCTCATGTAATGATAGTGTATGACTCCACATAAAATTGGTTTGAATTTCTGAACCTGTTTTCAGCACACAGAGTACTTTTTAAAAAGTGGCCACAAAAGATTAATAGCATTTTACCAGATTATAGAAACATTAGAACCCACTTAAAGAATCCCATATGTAAACTCAGTGCACTAAATGTTTGGGAACTAACTGTACCCAGCAAGTAATACCTAAAAAATTGCTTTGTACATATCAATTCAGGAAACAGACTTACAACACTGACAAGTCTCATTTATTGCTTTGAAGAACAGGCTAGCAGTTTTTATTGAATAATAGCAAGGACTGTGTATATTTGTCATAAGTTGGAGCAGATAACGAACTTAATTGAATTAAAATGTAAACAATTTGTACAAATCAGGGGGAAAGATGAGGACAGCTTCAACAAGATGAGTTAATAATACCAGTGGAATATATGATGAAAAGATATGAAGAGGCCTTTAAGAATTTCTTAGTGTTTGTAAAATAAAGCTGATTAATCTTCACAACTTTGCAGATTGGTGATAAAAGGGGGAAGTGCTGACCACAGAGTCTGGTATCCAAAATTCAGTATCGTCATTAAAAAAAAGATTTACAAATGCTTTGGCTTAGAATTAGAGGTATGAGTGAAGCCTGTAAAGGGTTACCTGCTTTATCCTTCTGCCTTCATATCATGCCAAATGAAAATTATTTATGAAAATAATGCTGTGTACTCTGCACACTTCGACCATTCTAGAAGCTGCGAGTTTTAATGATATAAAAATTGACTGGAACTCGGCAAATAGAGTATCATTCCATTCATAAGAGCCAAAGTTTTATGCAATTCTAATATGAACATGTAGTCCCAACACATAGCATGATAAAAAAAAAATGTAATTCAGCAAGTGGAACCATTCTTTCTTGGCAAAATATCTATTTTCCAGAAAAGATTTAGCACCACCTTTATCTGTTTATTGACTGATTGCCTAGCACCTGGTCCTAAAAAACTCAGTCTAACTCTACAGATACTATTTCTATTAGTGGATTGAGAGAAAAAGCTCATTTGGAATGAAATAATCCCAGGTCTTTAACTTACAATAGCAGCTGTTTAAAGTACCATGCCTAACTTTGACTAATTTAATACTATGAGGGGTTTGAGATCATGCAATTGTGAGTGCCCCTTCCATTGGTCCAGATTACTTATGATTTCAGGATTTTTCCCCTTTGCAATTCTTTTCCAGACCTCATTCAGCATCCTATGTAAAGAACTTACCCATTATTTGGTAAGAAGTCTGCCTTGGATCTTTGAACATTTCATTGGATGCCAGCACAGCATTCATACTATCTTTTTGTAAAAGTACACGGTTCAGTCATTTTCAATCTTGTCCAACTCCTTGTGACCCCATTTCTTGGCAGATATATTGGAGTGGTTCTGCTCTTTCCTATTTGAGCTGATTTTATAGATCAGGAACTGAGGCAAACCCAGTTAAGTGGCTTGAGTAGGGTCACACAGCTGGTAAGTGTCTGAGGCTGAATTTGAACTCAGGAAGACAAGCTTTTCCTGACTCCAGTCCTGGTAATCTATCCATATAGCCCACATTTAATGGTTGTGTGTGTGTTTTTTTTCTTTTAAAATAATACCTCTTAGGGGCAGCTAGGTGGCGCAGTGGTTAGAGCACCAGCCCTGAAGTCAGGAGGACCTGAGTTCAAATGTGGTCTCAGACACTTCCTAGCTGTGTGACCCTGGGCAAGTCACTTAACCCCAAATTGCCTCAGCAAAAAGCAAAATAATAATAATAATAATAATAATGATGATGATGATGATACCTCTTAAAGCCATGGATCCTGGAAGCTGGCTTTCCACTCCCATTTCCAAAGATGAATAATTTTATCAGCTTGTAAAATTCCTCTACTAACAGAGACTCCTGCTTCACCTTTGTTGTTGTGGATGGTCAATTATGAAGCCCTCTAGATTTGCAGCTGGAAGGAAGCTTAGAAGTAATCTGATCCTATGCTCCTGTGAGACAGGAAAATAGGTAACTACAGTAAATAGAGTGCCAGAGTGCCAGACCTAGAGTCAGAAAGTCTCCTCTTTGTGAATTCAAATCTGGCTCAGTTTACTAGCTGTATGACCTTATGCAAGTCACTTACCCCTGTTTGCCTCAGTTTTCTCATCTGTAAAATGAGTTGGAGAAGGAAATGGAAAAACCATTGCAGTATCTTTGTCAAGAAAACTCCCGAATGGGGTGATGAAGAGTTGGACACTGTTTAAAAATGACTAAATACCAAAAATGCTTTCTTTGTACAAAAATGACCTTAAGGAGAGTGATTCGTTCAAAGCAGTAACTGGCAGAGATGGTAAATAAATGATAGAAACAGGATTTGAACTCACTCTCTGACTCCAATTCCCCTCCATAGCCAGTATTTTTTGTGCTAAATCTGCTGAAGAACTTTATTGAACTTCATTTATATTTCTGCAATTTTAAAATAACTTATGGAGAAGGGTCAAGAATTAGTGTTTTGGATCCAGTTGATTGGGAGATGGCACTGTCATTGCTAGACAAGAAAAACAGGGCTGAACTAGCTTTGGGGATGGAAATATGAGTCAAGGATGCTTTGTATAAGTCAAAGAAGCAAGTTAGGAGGGGCAACTGGTGAGAGAGACAGAATGGGGGTGGGAGAGATAGAGACACATAGAGACATACACACAGGGAGAGGAAGAGACAGGCAGAAAGAGCAGAGAGAAAGAGAAAAGAGAGAGGAGAGAGAGGGAGAGGGAGGGAAGGAGGGAGAGGAAAGGGGAGAAGAAAAGAGGGAGGTGTAAAGAAAGAGGAAGAGGGAGAGGGAAGAAGAGATACAGAGACAGAGGAAGAGGCAGAGACAGAGAGGGAGAGAAGGAGAAAGAAAAAGAATCTTATCCTAAAAGAATTTACATTCTATTAAGGTAGTATGATATATACACAATTCAAGAGAGGAAAAGTGCTAATAATTGGCAGAACCAACAAATCTGTGTAAAAAGTATCATCTGAGTTATGCTTTGACGGATGCTAAGTATTTTACCAAGACAGAGGTGAAAAGGAAATACATTCTAGACATGAGAGGCCATTGGTGAAAAGCCACAGGAGCAAAAGATGGGGATCATATATGAGAAACATCAAGGAAGCTGATTTGACTGGTATGGAGTGTGCATGAGTGTGAATAAGCTGAGTTTATATTAGTTTGGAACAACTAAGGAGTCTATGTAAAGTTTTGAGATTCTTATTGAAAAGTTTGCATTTTAAATTGGCAACACTGAGATACCACTACACACCTCTCAGATTGGCTAAAATGACAAATGTTGGAGGGGATGTGGGGAAACTGGAACACTGATACATTATTGGTGGAATTGTGAACAGATCCAGCCATTCTGGAGAGCAGCTTGGAACTATGCTCAAAGAGTTATCAAACTGAGCATGCCCTTTGACCCAGCAATGTCTCCACTGGGCCTGTATCCCAAGGCGATCATAAAAAAGGGAAACACACATGTGCAAAAAATGTTTGTGGCAGCCCTTTGTGTAGTGGCAAAGAACTGGAAACTGAATGGACGCCCATCAGTTGGAGAATGTCTGAAAAATTATGATATATGAATGTCATGGAATATTATTGTTCTATAAGAAATGATCAGCAGATGATTCCAGAGGGCCCTGGAGAGACTTATATGAACAGATGCTGAGTGAAATGAGAAGAATCAGGATATCATTATACATGACAATAACAAAATTATACAATGATCAATTCTGATGGATGTGACTCTCTTCAACAATGAAATAATTCAGATCAGTTCCAATGTTCTTGTGATGAAGAAAGCTATCAACACCAGAGAGAAGTCTGTGGGGACTGAGTGTGGATCACAACATAGTATTTTTTACTCTTTTTGTTGTTGTTTGCTTGCATTTTGTTTTCTTTCTCATTTTTTTTCCTTTTTGATCTGATTTTTCTTGTGCAATATGATATTTGTGGAAATATGTATAGAATTGCACATGTTTAACATATATTGGATTACTTGCCCTCTAAGGCAGGGAGTGGGGGGGGAAGGGAGAAAAAATTTGGAACACATGGTTTTGCAAAGGTGAATAATGAAAATTATCTATGTATGTGTTTTGGAAATAGTTTTAATTTAAAAAGTTTGCATTTTATCCTTAAAAGCAAGAAGAAGCTAGTGAAGATTTTTGAGTAGTGATGAGACATGGTTATTTCTGTGTCTTAGTAATATCAGTTAGTTTGTCTTGAAAGGCCAAATGGAAGAGGAAAGAGACTGGGGAAGCAGGAAGATCAGTTAGGGCATGAATGAGTCCCTTAATTTAGACACTAACTCCACCAAAAAAAGGCCTGTTTTACCATTGCTTTTATAGATAGTATGATGATACAAGGACATCAATTTAGAGAGTTAGTTTAATATTCTCATTTATATAAGAGAAAATAGGAGCAAAGAAGTTAAATGATGTATAAAATCAGTGTCTCCTAATCCAGCTAAGATTAATTTTTTTTAAATAGGAAGAAAAAAAGCATTCTAAAGTCTAATTTTAAGCTATCTTTATAGTAAAGTTAGTATGTGTGTGTTTTTTTTAACTTCTCCAGTTGTTCTTAGATTCTAAACATTTCCTGGAATTTAGCTGAGGGGATAGTGGAAAGAAGGGAGGAGGGGAGTTGTCACCAAAAAAATATTGTTCTTAATGGAAGGAACTAGGTATTTTCATTTTTATCTTCAACAAATTCATAGATCCAAGAATATCAATGTCCCACTTCAAGGAAACTAGGAAGAATCCTCTTCGAAAGATTCAGAGCAAATTGGTATGAAGATAATCTTGCATATGCCTTGCCAAGAATGGAAAAAAGAATCTTAACCTCCAGGAATTTGTTGGTAGCTTTTTAAAATGGAACATAGTAGCTCAGTAGAATGTGATTAGGTCAACAAGGTCTGTCTTTTGTTAAGTTCTTTTAGAAGTAAGCTAGTTTATTGGATTTTATTCCATTAATTTTATGCTTATTTTTAATGAAATGGCATGGCAGAAAATAATGATCTGATTAGCAGAGGTTTCCAAGCCAATGAAAGCACCTGTAGCAGCCAAGGAACATACATATGGAGGACGGCACCATTTCTTCATCCATCCCATTACTGGTCCAGGCATATTTTTTCAATTATTATTATTTTTTTATTTCCACTGTTTGGTATCAGGACTTATGTGCATGGATATTGTATACAATGTGTATCGTCTTGTCCTGTTTGGGACTGGGAGCCTTAAAATTAATTCCATATAAGTTAAGGATAGCTCTGGAAGTTCTCAGACTTTGTTATTCCCCAAGATATCCAGGGATTCATGAACTTGTGCTCCTTTAAACCACAGATCTTACTCCAGCAGCTGCTATTTTGGCTTAATATTTCAGGGAGGAAGAATTCTCTCTTTTTTATTGTTTGGCTTTTTTATTTTCTTCAAATTTTTTTTAACATTTTAAAATTTTGAGTTCCAAATTCAATCCCTTTTGCTTTCCCTTCTCTCCTCCCTCCTTGAGACAATAAACAATCAGATATAGATTATACATGTGCAATTATGTAAAAATTTCCATATTAGTCATTTTGTACAAGAAGACTTGAATAAAAGAAAAACAATGAAAGAAAGAAAGAAAGTGAAAAATAACATTCTTCAGGCTGTTTTCAATCAATGTCTGTTCTTTCTCTGGAGGCAGATAGTATGCTTCATCAATTAGTCTTTTGGGACTGCCTTGGATCATTCTGCGGCTGTGATTACCTAAGCCATTCATGGTTCTTCATCAAACAATATTGCTGGTACTATGTACAGTGTTCTTCACTTCACTATGTTCTGTTCTGTTCTGTTCACTTCACTATGCATCCATTAATGTAAGTCTGTCTAGGTTTTTCTGAAGTCATCTAGCTTGTCACTTCTTACAGCACATTAATATTCCACGACAGTCATAGATTACAATCATAGACCACAGCTTGTTTAGCCATTGCCCAATTGATGGACATCCCTTTGATTTCCAATTTTTAACTACCACAAAGAAAAGCTAGTAAAGATATTTTGTAAAAATATGTTATGCTCTAAGAGTTTATTGAAATGGGAAAAAATGAATTTTTTTGGATGGTTAGGATTGGGGACAAAAACTAGACCTATCTGATCACTCCAATAAATAGCAATGTCACTATGTAATTGTCTAAGCTTTTCTTCCAGGTCTGTTTGTCTGTATTTGTCTGGTATTTCACATAGACATATAAATATGGAGTTAAAGGGGATCTCAGAGGTAAATCTGGTTCCCCCCATTTTTCATTGTTGTTCAGACTTTTCAGTCTTACCTGACTTTTCATGATCCCATCTGGGGTTTTCTTGGCAAACACACTGGAGTGGTTGTCCATTTCCTTCTGCAGATCATTTTACAGATGAGAAAATTGAGACAAACAAGGTAAAATGATTTACCCAGGGTCAAATAGATAGTAATTCTGAGTCCATATTTGAACTCAGGAAGAAAAGTATTCGTGACTTCAAACCCAGCGCTCTACCTACTGTGTCACCTCGCTGCTTCTTCCGTTTTACAAATGAAGAAACCAACCCCAAAGTCTTGCATATGGTCACAAGAAAGGCTTTTTTTTTTTTATATGCCAGGTTCTTTTTTTAAATTTAAACCCATATTTCATCAAAAACTTTTGCATCATACTGAGAAATAAGAATGCAGTATAATGAGATCTGTTGTCCACAAAGATCTGAAACCCACACAGCTGGATCACTTTTTATCTTTCTTTCACAGAAAGGATTTAGACAAGTTATAAAGAAAATGTCCTGTATTTAATGATGGGAAGAACTGAGAATGGATCAAGCTCCTCTGAAGGGCTTTGAAAATATTATAGGTATTATTCCCTTAGGGATACTATATGCCTTCTTTAAGCCTATAAAAAGTACATCAAAATCTCATTCCAGGAATATCTCACTATTCAGATCCATTTATGTCATCAAGCTAATCAGTGTCCACTGAGTACTTGGTGACAGAAAGTGCATTTCATTTACTAAAGCTGTAGAAAAGCCATTAAAGCAAGTATTAACCTTGTCCTTCAATTACCAGATCTATTATTATTTACATCTAATAAAATGGTTTGCAGGATAATCTAACATTAATAGGTTTTTATGAAAATGGCAATAGGCAATGCCGATGTAATCACATTCTAGAAATGAATACTTCACCTTTCAAAATGCTATTTCTTAGTCTTTTGATTGGGGCAGCTAAGTGATACAATGGAAAGAGTGCCAGAGCCAGGAACTCATATTCCTGAGTTCAAATCTGGCCTCAGATACTTACTAGTTGTGTGACCCTGGGTAATTCATTTAACTCTATTTGCCTCAGTTTCCTCATCTGTAAAATGAGCTGCATAAGGAAAGATATTTTTGCCAAGAAAACCAGAAATGGGGTTACAGAGAATTGGACATGACTGAAAATGACTGAGCAGCAACAAAAAGTCTTGAATTGTCTCTCTACCACATGGTATATAAATCATTCCTTGGGCCACCAAACTGCAAAGCTCCCAGGCTCTGTTCTGAACCCTCTTTTCTTCTCTTTCTATATTCTTTCACTTAGTAAAAGTTAAGCTCCCATGGGTTCAATCACCATTTCTGTGACGATGAAGCATCTAGCCTTTCAGATCTTTATTTCTGCACTATTCTCTCTCCTGAGCTCTAGTCTCATATCTCCATCTGTCTCTTGGATATTTCCAATGGAATGTCCCAAAAGTATCTCTAATCCAACTAGTCCAAAATACAATTCATCATATTTCCACCCAAACCCATCCATCTTCTGAATTTCCCTATTTCTATCAAAGACACCACTATCCTTTTAAGCCACCCAGCTTTAAAACCTCAGTGTTGTCATTGACTCCTCCCTTTCAGTCAATCTGTTTATTCAATTATTTGCTAAATTTTGTCCCTTCTATCTCTTCATCTCTCGCATTTGTTCTCTTCTTTAAACTCATAATCACCACCTTAATTCAGTTTTTGAAGTATCTATTGCAAAAAACAACAGACTGTTACAATATCCTCCTAATTTCTCTCTCCTGCTACAAGTTTCTTCCCACTTTAATGCATAATCCATACAGCTGCCAAAGTAATTTTCCTGAAGGACAGGTCTGACTGTTTCACCCCATCTATTTAATAAACTCCAGTGGCTCCCTAATACTTCCAAGATCCATTTAAAGCTCTTTTCTACATGATACTATCTTACCTTTCCAGTCTTAGTATACTCTATTCTCCTCTATTCTCTGTGGTTCAACCACGTTGACTTTATTCCTATTGCTCAAACAATATATTCCATCTGTACCTTGGCATTGGCTGTCCCCAGTACTTGGAATGTCTTCCCTCGTCACCTTCCTCTCTTGGAATCTCTACTTTCCTTTAAGATTTAGCCAAAATGTCACCACCTACGAACTTTTCTGTCCCCCCAGATACTAAGGCCTCTCCTTCTCCAAAGTTACTTTGAATATGTTTGTATTTATTTTGCATATAGCTACATATATACAAACTGGTCTCATTCTTAGACCTACAGCAGACTGGACAGACTATCTAGGAGCTAGCCAGAAGGGAGGAGGGAAAGTAGGAAGAGGAGAAAGAAATAAAAAGTAAAATGGATAGCATAATAGGTCCTACCTCCCAGAGTTGTTAGCTTAAAATTTAGAGTTTTTCAACCCTTAAAAAGCTATATAAAGCTAAGTATCACCATCACCATCATCATTATTTTATATGTGCACACTTTCTCCCCATTTAAATATTCTTTAAAAAGAAGAGTTCTTTTGATTTTGTCTTTGGGTGTCCAAAACTGACTAGCAAATAGTAGAAATGTTTATGGATTGATTAAGTAGCCTAAAATCTGCTTGCTTACTCAAATCCTGAATATTTCCCCATTTTTCCATCTGCCATCACAGTACTAAAAAAACTTCAAGGAAAATCAAAGAAAAGTTAAATGGGCTTAGGAATACCAGTGTTGGGTGAATGTTCCTTTTTCAGAAATTTTTACTGTGTTTGGGGAAAAGATTATTTGATTCTCCAGTTTCTGTACATTTATTAGTACTCAAGTTCCATGATTTCCAATCTTTCTATTTAATACCAAATAAATGAATTCTCAAGACCAGGAATTCTTAAACTAAGGTTCATGAACTTTAATTTAAAAAAAATTATTTTATTATAACTTGTTTCTTTTGTAATTCCATGTCTTTATTTTGTGCATTTACAACTTTATTCTGAAAAGATATCCATAGTCTTTATTAGATTGCCAAAGAAGTCTAGAACATACTGCTCTAGAACACTTTCCCCCACTTCCCAATTTCCATTCATTACAACAGTAAAAAATCTGTACTTCTAACTTCTTTTTCCTCCCCTTCTTTTGTTTCATATTCCTTTAATTGCTTTGTTGTGTCTTCCTTTCACCTTCCCCTCCCTTAATCTACCATTTGTTTTTCTTCTTCTTTAATTCAAAGCCCCTAATCACTTTTCCAGCTTCTGCTTTTTTTTCCTTTTGGCAAATATTCATTGCATTTTCTACCTTTTAAAATACTCTGTGCTTTTTAATGGCCACAAATATGAAAACTTAAGCTGACATTTTGCTATGTTGCCTGTGCATCATTGTCAAGGCTGATGTGAAATCACTCAACAGCTGGAATCTTTCACCTCCTGGTACATATATTTCCTAACTGAATCTTGAAGAAATCATGAATGGAAAACTGTTCGTTCCATCTATCAACACACAAGGATGCTTTTACTTTACATTTTGTGGTAACAGGACGAATTGCTTGACAAAAGACATCCCCTAGGAATTATATAATTAGTTGATGATGATGTTCAGAGTTAATATTTGTCAGAAGGGTTCAGGTATATTTCAGCTTTTTCCCTCTGTCTGATATGTATGCAGAATTATAGTTTTGAGTTAGAGAACTTAGGGCACTGTCTGGTCCAACTGCACAGGAATGTCCACCACAATATCTCCAACCTTTGCCCAAATGCTTCCAGTGTCAGGAGCCTCATTGCTTTACAACACAGCCCATTCCTTTCATTTGGGGTTATTTCTACTCAATGAAAGTTTTTCACTATTCCAAACTAAACCCATCTCCTTATTCTCAGTATTAGTATCTTATTCTCAGTATTAGTATCTGAAGAAAGGAGGGAGGAAGGAAACAAGTATTTATTAAGTGCCTATCATATGCCAAACAGTATGCTAAGTCCTTTACAAATATCTCATTTGCTATTCACAACCTTGGGAAGTAGATATTATTATTGCCCTCATTTTACAGCTGAGAAATCTGAGGCAAACAGTTTTAAGTGATTTGCCTAAGATCATACAGATAGCAAATGTCTGAGTCCATATTTGAGTTCAAGTCTTCTTGACTCCAAGCCTACCATTCTATTCATTGTACTACCTGCTTCTGAAGCTACATAAAACCACTTGTTCTTCTACATAATGGCCCTTTAAGTACGTCAAGATGGTGTTCATATGCCGTCTATATCTCTCTTAGACTAAAATTCAAATCCTATTATTATCCTAATTATCCTTCTATGAAACACATCAATGCCCTCCCTAAAATATGGTACCCTTAACTACCTACAGTACTTTGGATAGTGTTTGATTAGGATAGAGAAAAAAAGAGATTTTTGATCTGGATAGTCTACTTCTCCAGAACATTCTGAGATCAATCACAGTCCCTGGCTTTCACACTGATCTGTTAACTTATATTAAATTCACAATGGATTACAAGTCTTCTTCTAGATCACGGCAGTCTAACTCTCATTCCCACTTTATAATTACGCAACCTAAGTATAACATACTGTACTTAGCCATGTTAGATTTTATTTGTTTGATTTGAAGGGTGATGATATGTTCCAATGATTTCATTAATGTTTGGGAGCTCCTGGTGTGTAAAAGCACTTTCTTGATTCAAATCCTTGGTAGTTTATAAGTCTTAGAGACTTGCTGAGACAATTAAATACTAAGTTTCTTGCCTGTATGTAGCCAATATTAATATGTAGCCAATATTAGAGTCATAGATGGAACTCAAATATTCTGACTCCAAAACGGTTTTCAAATTCAAAGTGAAGTAGTTTGTTTATTCTATTCTCTTTCATTTTTTGAAAATTGAGATATTTGCCCTTCTTTATATCTCTTAATTCCTCAGTTTCAGTTAGGAATCAATTATAAGACGTGGAAAAACACTGGCAAAGTGAGTATGGCATGCTCACACCAAAGTAGACACTGTACTGTATGAGCAAAGAAAAATTGTAATAATCAGTATTTCATAGTATTTCATAGATCATTGACCTAGTTCATCTTCCACATTTGCCAGTTCTTTCAATACCTGAAGATATATGCTTAATTAAAGGTAATGTAAACTTATCAAAGATGCCCTCCTTACATGATCTTATTTTTTATCTTATTTTATTTTATTGGTTTTGTTATTTTATTCTCTTTTTATAACATTTGGGCATTAATTCCCAATTAGCCATTTTTGTTCTGTTCCTCATAAACTACAGGTTATACTCTCTGGTAAAGAAAATAGAATCAAAATAAGAAGGTCAACTTTGCCTTCTCTATGCCATCAGTCATCATTATTCCAATCAGGATTCCCTATCAAATTCTTTTCTTCTTTGATTTCACATTAAAATGCTTCTTTATGGGGCAGCTAGGTGATGCAGTGGATAGAACATCAACCCTGAAGTCAGGAGGACCTGAGTTCAAATTTGATCTTCAACACTTACTTCCTAGCTGTGTGACCCTGGGCAAGTCACTTAACCCCAATTGCCTCAGGAAAAAATAAATAAAAAATGCTTCTTTATTATTTTAAAAGTATGTGCTGGTTGATTTTTAAAGAGGCATTCAACTCAGAAAAAAAATAACATCTTAAGGACTCTCCTCAAATAAAACATGCCCCATTCAAATTATTCTTGGTTTTATGGCATGTGAATATGAGATAATTTTCTTCAGCAACTCACTATAAGTCATCATGAAGGCATAAAATGCCAAATACATGTTCACCTATGATACCTGCCATTTTTATAAAGATTAACCCACTCAGAATCCAAACAGAGGCAGAACATCATGTAGATAGCAAGGTTCTCCAAATTCTCCGGTGTAAAGATGATACCTCAGCTTATCCTGAAACACTACAAAAATCCATTATAATTCAGATGAGATCATTTAAACCATACTTGAAAAAAATAATGCAGATAAAGAATTTTTTATACAAACTATAAGTAGTTGACGAATTATAACAGCATATGTGTGTGTGTGTGTATACACATAAAATCTTAAGACATCTAGATGGTACAGTGGTTAGAGCACTGAGACTAGAGCCAGGAAGATCTGAGTTAAAATCTGGGTGACTCTGAGTAAGTTGTTTAATCACTATTTGCCATAATAGCACCTACTTCTCAGAGTTGTTGTGAGGATCAAATGAGATATTTGTAGGGCAAGAAGAAAAAGAAGAAAGTGATAGTAGGTAGCAGCAGCAGCAGTAGTACTAGTGGTGATAGTAGTAGTGGTAGTAGTAGTAGTAGTAGTAGTAGTAGTAGTAGTAGTAGTAGTAGTGGTGATGGTGGTGGTAGTAGTAGTAGTAGAAGTAATAATAGTAGTAGTAAAA
>JAJPUD010001056.1:69839-103510 GCA_023553655.1 Myrmecobius fasciatus
GTAGTAGTAGAAGTAATAATAGTAGTAGTAAAAGTAGTAGTAGGTAGCAGCAGGAGTAGTAGTAGTTGTGGTGGTAGTAGTAGTAGTAGTAATAATAGTAATAGTAGTAGTAGTAGTGGTGGTGGTGGTGATGGTGGTGGTGGTGGTGGTGATGGTAGTAGTAGTAGTAGTAGTAGAGTAGTAGTAGTAGTAGTAGTAGTAGTAGTAGTAGTAGTAGTAGAAGAAGAAGAAGAAGAAGAAGGTAGCAGCAACAGCAGCAGCAGCAGCAGCAGCAGTAGTAGTGGTAGTGGTAGGTGGTAGCAATAGTAGTGGAAGTAATAATAATAGTAGTAAAAGTAGTAGTAGGTAGTAGCATCAGGAATAGTAGTAGTAGTAATAGTAGTAGTATTAGTAGTAGTGATAGTAGTAGTAGCAGCAGCAGCAGCAGGAGCAGTAGTAGTAGTAGTAGTAGTAGTAGTAGTAGAAAAAGAAGAAGAAGAAGAAAAAGAAGAAATAGTAATAGGTAGCAGCAACAGTAGCAGCAGCAGTAGTAGTAGTGGTAGTAGTAGTAGATGTCAAATATCTGTGTATATATCCAATATTTTATATATTCTCTACTAGACTATTCTGTACAGTTGAAATTCCTTATTAATGCCCTCCCAAAATAGGAAATGGACCTTCCAAAGTTCCCAAATGATACACTGAAAGTTATTTATCCATATGTATGTCTCTCTCTCTATATATATATGTATATATATGCATGTATGTATGAATGAATGTATATGAAATAGTCTAAACCAGCTTAAATAAGCTGTCATATACATGTGTAGAGTGTATGAAACAGCCACTCATCCTAAATTAGTCTCTTGGTCTCTCTCTCTCTACACATACATATATAAAATACACAAGCACATGTGTATATATGTATACACACACATGTGCGCTGGTCAGTCAGACACTGCAGATGGACAGTGAGTGGACCACAAAATTGAAAAGAGCGGATAAGGCTAGATCACAGATCTCCAAGTATAGAACTGATATAACTTGCTTTTAGGTTACAATTTGCAATTACAAACCTATTTCATATACAGTATAGCATTTAGCCTTCACGACAACTCAATAATGATAATTATTTATGAATTTTACATATGAAGAAAATGAGACTTTAGAATAGCAAAATGATTTTCTATTGTTGTAAAGCTGGGACTTGAACCCGGGACTTTGGCTAAGTCTCTCTGCTCTGAATTTTGGCTAACATTTCTGGACACAGTCAAGGGAATTTCCTCCTCTCTTTCTCTGAGCAGTGCCAAGTAAGCTGCCATTTTACCTTAGAGATTTTTTTTTTCCTTCTGACCAGATATCTCAGATTCCTGCAGTTTCCCATTGGCAAGGTGTATGTTGTATCCAACTTTACATGGGCTCCAGAGTGATTCATCTGTTTGATCTCATCCTACAAAGACTGTATTGAATTGTGTTTTGGGTGCAGATTGCCTTTTTTTTTTTTTTTTTAATCTGACTCTTCAATTCTGGGCCAAAGAGAGGAAGTCTGGGAAATTCCACCCAACAGCCATTAGAGCCTTCTTAGGTACACTCACAAGAATCTCTCTACCAGGGAGGTCTGGCTTTGGAGTATCAGCAATTTCATAATCACAAACAATATCCTCATCATTGGTTTTGATTTGGGGATGGGTTTTTTTTTGCAGTAATTTATTTTAAAACCAGGTGAGATATATTCCTTCAATTTGTAAATGACTCTCTTGGGTCTAAGTTGGACACTCCAAAAGATCCATTTCATACTTTAGGGACAGCAGGAGGGTTTTTCAACTCTCCACTAAGTAATAAGTGGATAAAGAGCCAGACTTAGAGTCAAAAACAAACCTGGGTTCAAATACTGCCTCACATGCTTACTAGCTATGGCACAGGAATCCCTGATGCTCCAGGGCTAATCACTTAGACTCTCTCAGACTGGGTCCTCATCTATAAGATATGGATAATCATAGCATCTGCTTCATGGGGCTATTTGCAAAATCAAATGCTGATGTAAGAAAGCTTAATGTGTGGTATAAATGAGAACTATGTTGCTGTTGCTTTTAAAACAGAACCTGTGATTTCATTGGTATATGGGACTCCTAGTTCTACTAATTCAGATCAGCAACTGCTCTGCAACTACTGCAAGCTGCCTGGAAGCCTAAGGGATTGCTATGTGCCCAGGATACCCATATCTATTAGTCCACATGTGGTAGACAGGATTTGAACTCTGGGATTTACTCTGAGGCCAGTTCTCTATCCATTAATTCATTATACCATGATGTACTTCCTGAACCTCTTCCTGCTCCTCCTCCTCTTTCAGGTCTTCTCCCCCACCTATTCCTCCATTCCTTCCTATTTAACCTTTCCTTTTCTTCTTATTCTATCTTTTCTTCTTTTTCCCCCTCTTCTTCATCTCTTCCTCTCCCTCCAGATCTTCTCTTATTTTTCCACTGTCTTTTTCTCTTTCCCCCCTTCTTCTTTATCTCCTCCTCCCCTTCCTCTTTCTTCATCTCTTCTCTCCTCTTCCTTTTCCTCTATCTCTTCTTGTTTCTCTTTCCCCTTTCCTCCTGACATCATCTTGTTGTTCATCTCTTCTTCCTGATGCTCAACCTCTTCTTCATTCTCTCCCTTCTCTTCTTTTACTTCTTCCTCCTTCTGCTTTTTTTTCTTCTTTTCATCCTTTCCCCTTCCTCCTCCTGTTCCTTCTCTCAACCCTTCTTTTTTCTTTTTCTTTCCTTTTTCTTCTTCCTCTTCTCTTTTTCTTCATTTTTCCTTCCTCCATCCTCCTCTCTTTCTCTGTCCTTCTTACCCTCTAGTTTCTGGCTACTCAGCTCAATCTTCTGCAGACATGAGAACCAGACCAGTTCACAAGACTGAAGCAATCCAGCCCTTACACCCAGGGAGAAACATAGATTCCAGTATAATCAAACTCTTTAGTCTGGAAATTAAGTCCTGTGGTTAGCACTGTGCTTTCCATTGCCTCTGGAAAAGCTTCTATTTTCAGTTTATTCCCTTGCATCTGCAAAGAAATCCTGGTCTTAGACACACCTTTTTCTTGCTGTAACTTGAATGTGGATACAGAGGGAGGACCCCATGATTAGCTCTGGGAGTTCCCTCCAAATGAATTATTGGTGCTTTCTTTTTCTTTCTTTTTTTTTTTTAAGTCTTGATGATATTTTATAAGTCTTAAGTTGCCAGGTGTAAATAATTAAGGGATCTTTGCAATTGCTTTGTGTTACTTAAAGCAATAAACAGCTGCCGACAAGGATTTAAAACAGAAGGCAAGCTAACACATCTCAATCGCTGAGGCCCATTTTGTTTGGAATATTCCCTTAACTGTAGAGATTATAGCTTAAAATAACAAATTGTAGGGTTAAAAGGAGGAAAGGAAAGGTTCCTCTTCTTTTTTGTGAGCTTTGGGGAAGTGGAGAGCATCTGACTCACCCAGAGAGACTTACCAGGGAGAGTCCCCAGAGCCATATAACATATTTGTGTCCCTGTAGCTCTTGCTGGTGGCAGTCAATTCTCACCCAATTATAGGATTTTTTTTTCTTATTTTGTTGATCTTTATGAAGAAATCATTGTTAACAAGAAAAATGAGTCTTACTTCTGCTCTTTGATCAAGCCTGTGGGAATGAGAGCTGATTAGAGTTCCTACACATCTGGGTTTTGGGAGAATAAAAGGGATTGTAGGGGGCCTGGCAGCTATGGAAAAGGCTTCACCCCTGAAGCTTTTATCCAGCATCCCAGGTTCTCAGGAAAATACCACCCAGGCTTTCCAAGACTTCTAATAACTGAGATGGTGACATGAGGGATCAAGAAGTAAGGAGGAGCAAAAAGTCCAACTGAAAACCTGAAAAATTACTTTTCAGAGACCAATGTTGAAAGAGAATTAAAAGAATCTGTGTCAAATTTTTGGGTTAAAGGAAGGACCTGTAGTGGCTAGATAATGAAGAGTCTCAGGTAGGAACTTAAGGATCTCCAACTATTTCTTGAGGGGAAACATACAGAAGAGGGTGTCTGTTTCTCTCCTCTTCCGTACAAGGTGGGGAAGTGGAGGGGAAGATATTGGTGGTAAAATGGTGGAGAGGTAACAACGGAATGGTGTCTGAAGCCTGTAAAGTTGAAAGAAAATTTCAACAAATACTAATTAAGCACCTGCTATGCAGGCCAAACACTTTGCTCAGTTCTTGGGTGGCTGGATAGGGAGTATAAAGACCAAAAAAAATGACAGTTTTACAGTAAATAATAGAATTGTTTTTTTGCCTGTCTATACATATTTGCTTCAAGGACTTTTTTTAAAGGAAGGAAGGTGAGAAGATGTTGGAGAAAAAAAATTAAAAGAAAAATTAGAAAAAGTGGCCTTTGAAGCATTTTTTTTTGTTTTAAAAATTCATGGAAGGGAGGCAGCTAGATGGCACAGTGGATAGGGCACCAGCTCTGAAGTCAGGAGGACCTGAGTCCAGATCTGGCCTCCTACACTAAACATTTCTTAGCTATGTGATCCTAGGCAAGTCACTTAACTACAATTGCCTCAAGAAAAAAATTCATGGAAGGAAACAGAATGAAAGACAGAAGCACAGACAAACTGGGCAAATGTGAAAGCTGCAAGCTAAATAACTAATATGAACAATCCTATTTTTTTTCTACGATATATAGGAAAATGCCTTTTAAATGTGATGTGTAGTAAATCCAGAATATTTTTTTAAGTTACAAATGCATAGACCTCCCTTCTTTTGGAGATAGATTATGGATATGACATGAACACCTAAGGATGACACAAATGTACGGTAATATGTGTTTAGTTGTTATCTAATATAAAGTTACAGATGGCCAAGATGTGGCAAGGATAAATATCTGGGATTAAACCTATCCCTTCTCCAAAGAAAACTGCAATTTTGTTCTTTGTGATAAGCAAGAGGAGGGCTATACCTGATCTGCCAGTGACCTAGCAGGGCAGAGAAGGCATAATCCAAGTCCACCATGACTCAGTGATCTCTCCTTTACTCTTCCATCTCCAAGAAGAGTATTTTGCTAGAATTATTCTTATCACATATCAGATAACTGTAGTCTAGAATCTAGATGTACACTAGTGGTTCATAATAAAATCCAATTTTCATAATTGCTCCCAAGGATAGGGTAATAACTTACTTTTGCCAGTAAGGTCATCTAATCAGAGAATAGGAAAAGGGAGTACAATTGGGGACTTTCAGAGGGGAAAATTACAGCAAGTATGGAGAATAGGGAAGTCAGGAGATCATATGAGATAAAAGGAGGACTATCTATTGGCATGGGCCCATTGACAGTTAGATATGAATTAGTAGTAGATCCAATTATCATGATTTTTTGACCTCCAATTTCATTCACTGGCTTGAGAGCAAGAGCCAAGAAAGCAGCTAGGGGTGAGTTTGAGACTGAGGGTTAAAGATTAGTAGGGCATGAGTAGTGAAGTGACAAGGAAACAAGGACTGAAGAGTAAAGGATAATGGAAAATTGAACTGTTCAGGTGTAGGATTAAGGCTGTGAAGATAGAAAAGGACGGAATGGAATGGAAACTGTAAGAACAAGGAGGAAAGAAGGTTTATCATGAGGGAAGCAGTGAAGTAAGGTCTAGGTCAGGGATCTTTGATCAGATAAGATAATGAAAGGTTCAAATCTTTTGTGTTATGTGATTGAAAAGAGTAATTAGGGGAGCAATAAGAGTTAGCATATTGATTGATTTAGGAGGCCATGAAAGGATTGGAGCTAATAAGGATAAGGGCAGGCTCTGCAGAGCAAGATTCTGAATCTATTGATAAAGGAAGAATGACAAGGAAGTCAGTGGGTGACAACTATGAACATCTATTTGGGATGTTATATTCAGATTAGGCAGATGGACAGCTAGTCAACAAATATTTATTAAGCACTTATAAGCCAGTCAGGGGCACCTAGAATACCTGGCCTGGAGTCAGAAAGATTCTTCTGCCCATTAATATAGCCTCAGATATTTACTAGCTGAGTGACTCTGGGCAAGTCACTTAACCCTATTTGCCTCAGTTTTCTTTTCTGTAAGATGAGCTGCAGAAGGAAATGGCAAACTACTCCAGTATCCTTGCCAGGAAAATCCTAAATGGGGCCATGAAGAATCAGACACAACAAAAAATGACTGAATAACAACAAAAAGTCAGGTACTGTGTTAAGTGTCAGAAATATGCATACAAATAGAAAGACAATCCCTACCCTCAAAAAATTTATACTCCAATGGGAGAAGTCAACACATAACAGGAAGATGCAAAGGATTATGAGAAGAAACATATTAGAGAAAATCCAATGTGCATGACAGAGAGAAATGAGCCATTGGTAGCTCAGGAGTCCACTTCAAATGGAGATTCTGGGAGAAGATACCACCTCAGAGTGAGAGGCAAATATAGTATACTAGTAAATGTTAACAACTAGTTGCTGGTAGTAGGGAGAATTTATGCATTACATACTTTTAAATTTAATCTGAATTTAAATTTAATCTCTTTTCTCCATCACTTAAGTCTAGATAATCAGCAAAGCAATAAATGAAACCCTGGATTTGTAGCATTTGCTGATTTCCAACATGTAAATGGTCACAGAGAAAATTTAACAATTGGCTCATGGGACTCTATAAGAGCAAGTTTCAGCACACCATGAGGCCACAAAAGTAGAAAGTGCTTCCACTGTGTGGATTCCAGGACTAGAGAAAGGTTTCAGGATGAATAACTGAGGCATGATAGTTCAAAGTGTAGCCTGGAAAAGAATTCCAAGTGTTGTACAAAGAATGAAAATGTGCCTTGAGATAGTGAACAAAGAAGGGTCTGGTAGTGCTTATATGAAGAAAGTCATCTTTCTGGCTCTTTGTATCAGAAGAGTCCCCAAAAATGCATTGGAGAAGGTCACAAGGGGATGAAATAACCTATATCAAGAGGTGGGAGGATAGGCAAGTTTGACACAAAAAAAGGAAAGAGGTCAATGTTTGGAACTTTATTAACAGATACAAAAAATAGGATAAGATAGAAATCACTGAGGAAGAAGCAGCTTGTGTTTCAAGGCATAATATCAAGGATCCAGAGATGCTACCCAGAGAGAAGCCATCAGACAGACAAAAGAGAAATTATGGGAAGAGGTAACTTCCTGCAATGGAGTCTTGAGTTGGCTATATGTCAACCTGACATGAAGGCATACTGCCTTCTTGAGTGATGTATGTGTTGAAGATATAACAGAGAGCCTCCTAGGACTTGTCAAACCCAACAATATTAACTACTAAAATCATCTTGTGGTTAGTTATTCCTAATCATTTTGGTTTTTTCCACTTGTTTGTATTGATGGCCAATCTATTTTAAGGAAACTCTGAGATATCCAGGGTCTTGATAGCAGCCCAATTCATACCAAAAAGAAGCAGGAGTATATGGAGAAACTTCCTAGCCTAGTCAAATGGATTTAACTTTAGTCAAAATGGATTTTCTGAATATATTGTATTTTCTCACTACTGGGATTCTGTATGTTGTTGTGTCACCCTGAAATAATTCCCTGCCTATCTTTATCTATCAAAATCCTATCTATATTTACACAACTGTCCCCATGCTGATATCGGCCCCTCTCTCACTTAAATTTTGATGACATCTTTTGTATATCTTATGTTGTTACACTACACATTTTCTTATGTTATATCTAGATACATTACTTTCCCCATTATTTCTCCGAGTATCTTCATATTCCATTTACCACACACACACACACTCAGGTTTTAGATTTGCATGAAGTTGATATTCAGTTGTTAGTTCTTAAATGAAATGTATGATTGAGCTCAATGGACTTCCCACCTACCATCCCTCATCCTGTAAGTTTCATATAGTGGATAAGGCACTGAGCTTGAAGTCAGGAAGACTTGGGTGTAAATCCCTCACCAGTTACTTATTTAGCTGTAATCCTAGGTAAATCATTTGAGCTCTTGATGCCTCTGATATATAAAGCAAGATTCACTGGACTTAGGGTTTTCCAGCTCTAAAACTAGGATTCTTCAATTCGCTATAAGTTCTTCTTACTCCCATCATCAGTTTTTCTGAAGTTTGGGAAGTCAGTTCATCCTCCCTTGGGCAATTGCTCAGCTGTGTTTTCCTTTGTTTTACTGTTGCTCCAATTTCAACTGCAAACATTTTCTGTCATTTCTCCTTTCCATTTTCACTCCAAATTTATGATCAACACAGAATTTAGCCATGAGGGTTTCTTTTTGTGATGTCCAAGCTGAATTGTATTGCTGTTACACACACTCTCAATGTCACGCCACTAAAAACCTTTCCAGAACGTTCCTTTGGGCTTTCTTTATTTGGTTACAGCACACATATTAATAGTCATTCATTGTGGTGATGTACTGCTGCTGAAAAAATGATAGCCTACAAAGTGTCAAAGGAGCGAGGAACTAAAACTATAATTTCTTTGTTATAGAGAAACCTCAGATAATAACTCCCTCTACCAATGCAGGCTTGTACTTTCTCTGTAGCTTAATAGTCTTATACTGATGTCTGAGGCAACTGAAAAATTAAGAAACTTGACCCGTCTGTATCAGCAGTAGGATTTCAGGGCTTCCTGACCCCCAGTATCCATTGTATCAATGGTATCAAACTGAAATAGAGAGGAAGGGCCCCTAAATGGTAAATAAAGAACCCTGTGGGCTGCACATTGCCTTAGAAAACTACAAATGAACATTATCTGTGCTCTATTGTATTTTCATGTATTTTATTACCTATTTGCCAATTACATTTGAATCTGGTTCAGGCCATACTTAGAAGTGTTAATAGTCCCCTGACACCATCAGCTAACCTCTTGGATATCTTTACAACATTCTGCCTTTCAAACTATCAAGCCAAACCATGGAGCGACTTTTAAATTATTTTGAGGTTAATTACTTGGTACCAAAATCATCAAGGAAAATTTGTTAAAGAACCTAAGAGAGAGATGATTCTCATCAAAAGACCAACATTGAGGATCCCAGAGAAAGGAAGTAGACAAGAAAATCCTCTTCAGGAAAAACAGACTTCCACAAGCTTAGAGTCCTAAACCCCAGGGGAAGAAAATCTTTAGACAAAGGAGTTCCTGCAAATTAAAAGCTTTTTAAACAAAGAATACTTTGGTCCTAGAAACAAACTCAGTGCATGGGAAGGACAGGAAGGTAACTAGATGCCAAGTTGGCCAAAGAGAAAACTGGACAGAGACCTGAAAGGCAAATAGGAAAACCACTAGAAGTGGAAATTTGGTCAGGTCAAAAGGGAGAAATACAAAACAAGAAAACAGTGCTCAAGGGACTACATCAAGGATACTAAAGCAAGAGGTGAAGTTCCAGGGCCACCAAAAGGAAGATAAAGAAAACTATTGTAACTTAAGGAGAATAGGGAGGAGCAAGATAAACTCTAACACCTTCTCAAAAATTCAAAGAGAAAACTGAAAATCGATTATTTCAAAAGCCACAAGTTGAAAACGTTTTATCTTGATGAAAAACACAGTTGTGATCAGATAAAAATCTCTGTCTGTTATGGGCAAGTGGAAAGTCAAACTAAAAATGGGAAGAAATGATCAAAGAGAAATCAAACTATTGGGAAGCATTTACAACATCAGAAATACCCAATAATCATTTGTTTTGAGAAATAGTGTACAGCAAATCTCTGAAGAAGAAAACACGGAAAGGAGAGAATGTAGTACCATGTTTACACACACACATACACATACACACATATATTTATATATTTAGAGGCACAGAATTTTAGAGTTAGTAGCTTAAAGAAGATTGAATTGCAGCACCTCTTTTTAAATTAAATGTTTTCTTTAAAACCAAACACCGAATATCAATGCAATCAATAATACTTACTTAATATGTTATCATTTTAAAGTATCTAATTACAAGACATAAAGTATCATTACAACTTTTTAGGTATTCCAAGTCACCATCAAGGCATTGTCTATTTATTGCCATTTGTTTTTCCTTCTTAAATAGTCATAGTTAATATTTCATTCCCCTTTGCAATATTTTATAAAGAAAGATCAATCCAGTATTCTTTGTATTTACTCACACCTATTTATCTTAAAGAGCTAAAAATTAAGTATTCCATCGAGCACAATTTATTTAATAATTTCTCTGTTGTTGAACATTTAGGCTCCTTCTTGATGTACTTTTTTTTGTAATTATGTAAAATGCCACATGAAAAATCTTTGAAATGTGCCTCTGTGTATTTTACTAACAACAGAATTTTGGAGTCAAGAATCACAAATTCTTGGATATGAAAGGTTCTTTGAAAATATTCTAATCCAATCACCCTCACAATATAGTAATCCTTTCCATATCATTAGTGATATATGATCCAGCCTCTATTCAAATACTTCTAGTAATAAGGGTCTCGTTTTTTTTTTTTTTTTTTTTTTTTTGCTTTTTGCTGAGGCAATTGAGGTTAAGTGACTTGCCCAAGGTCACACAGCTAGGGAATGTTAAGTGTCTGAGACCAGATTTGAACCCAGGTCATCCTGACTTCAGGGCTGATGCTCTATCCACTGCGCCACCTAGCTGCCCCAAGGGTCTCGTTTCTTTGAGATGTGGTATTTGATTGTTGTACAACCTCCTCTCATCAAAAATTCTTCCTATGTTGTCTATTATATACATGGCCCTTTGAAATATATCAGTCAGTCAACTAGCATTTAAGGATTTACTATGTGCATGGCAATGTGCTATATACACTGTTCTCATAGGTAAGAAAACATGGAAACACCTATGTTTAAATAAAATATATACAGGTTAAATTGGTGGTTGTTCAGTTGTTTAATCATGGCTGACTCTTCTTGACCTCATTTGGGTTTTTCTTAGCAAAGATACTGGAGCGATTTTCCATTTCCCTCTCCAGTTCATTTTATAGATGTGAAAACTGAGGTAAACAGGGTTAAGTGAGTTGCCCAGGGTCACACAGCTAGTAAGTATCTGAGACCATATTTGAACTTAGGAAGATGAATCTTCCTGCTTCTAGGTCCATTGTTCTAGCTATTTTGCCACCTAGCTTCCCCATAGGATAAAATTGGAGGTGATTTCAAAAAGAAGATACTAGAATTAAGGGAAATGAGAAAGCTTCCCACAAAAGGTGAGATTTTAGTTGGGAACTGAAGGAAGCCAGAAAATCTAGGAGACAGAGATGAGGAGGAAAAATTTCAGACATGGTAGACAGGCAGGAAAAATTCTTGGAGTAGGAAAATGGAGTGTCATGTTCAAGAAATAGCAAGGAGGATGATGTCACTGTACCAAAGACTATGTGAAAGTATAGGATATACAGTCCCTGAAATAGTAGAAAAGGGCCATGTTGTAAAAGACTTTAAAAACCAAATAGAGGACTTTATATTTGATGCTGGAGGTAACAGGGAGCCATAGAGAGTTTACCAAATGGAAATAGGATGGGTAGTATGTGACACAGTCCGATCTGTGCCTTGGGAAGATCACTGATGGATCAATGGGAATGAAGACTTGGGTAAGGGAAACCAAGACTTAAAGTAAGGTGATGATTGCCTGCCCCAGGGAGGTACGAAGGTCAGAAGAGAAAAGGGGCCATGTATGAGAGATATGACAAAGTAGAAATGATAAGATCTGGCCCCTCAGTGGATATGGGTTGTGAAGGAGATTGAGCCCCAAGTGTAATCCCTCTTCTACATGACAACCTTTCACATATTTGAATGTAACTTTTATGCCTTTTCTTTGCCACAATGTAAATGAAAGAACAGCAACAATGAAACAAAACAAATGAAAGTCTATGCAATTGTAAAAGCCAACTTTGTTCTTAAAGAAGTTACATGGGGCAGGGCAAGACAACCTTTCACATATTTGAAGATAATACCTATTATATCTTTTCTTTGCCATAGTATAAATTAAAGAATGACAAACAAAATAACACAGATGAAACTCTGTGAAATTGTAGTAACCAACTTTGGTTCTAAAGAAGTTATATGAGATGGGATATCCTTTCCCTTTTTTGCAGAAAGAAGGGACTATGGATGTCGAACACCCTATAGAATGTTGAACTTAATGTGTTATTTACTTTGCTGAACTGCTCTGTTATAATTTTTTTTTCCTGTTCTACTGATCTATCTCTGGACGTCCCCTCACCCCCTTAACCATAAAGTTGATCAGTCCAACTACATAGTATTCAAAGTAGGCATTTAACAAGTATTTGTTGGATTAAATCAAATAATCAATATGGTATCATAAAAGCTTCTTTAATATGTATGATTTACATTTCATTTTTTTTTTAGTCTAACCCACCAAACACCAGCTGAAATAGACCTACGTAACAGTGATGGCCGTTTAAGCATTCTTGGAGCAAACCTTTTTAGAAGAATTTAAAATCATTGGCCTCTGTCTTACTGAAAAACTCCCATAGGGCTGTTCATTGGCCTTTCAACCTGGGGCCAACCATTCCCTATATACACATTTCCCAGTCATAACAGTGATATTGATAGGAAAAGGACACCAGGGCCTTTTACATCATCAAAGGACTCAACTGCTTCAGCATCAATTGGGGAAAGTTTTCCCTCTAGTCTCTCTTTCCTTCATGGGTTTTTAACTTCCTGATGAATTCATGAGATCTCTACCAGATCCTTTCATATTCCCATTAGCATATTAAGTGACAATTTTAAATAAATTCCCAATCCAGGGATAGCTAATTTCACTATTTATTCCCTTATGACTCAGAAAAGTAGTCTTTCTTAACTTATCAGGATGACCATTGGAAAAGATTTCCCTACTGCCCTCTCTCTCTCTCTTCCTATATTTTATCAACAATTACAAACTAGGTCATTTTTATTGTGAATTATGTCACCATCTGGGAAACCCTGTTCACTGACAATCTCCCCAGGGCAGCAGCATGTGCACAAAAGAACTTTGGACCACAATTCTACTCAGGGAAACCACAATTAATCTGCCATAGCCAATAGTAACTGTGTGAACTAAGACAAATAACTTAATCTCCTGGATTTGTTCCCACATACTTCAAATGAAAATGTTGGAATATGACAAGGCATCTTAACCTTTTTGTGTGTCATGAACCTCCTTGGCAATCTGGGGAGTATTTTCAAATGCATAAAATATAAGGATTACAAAGCAAATTAATTCTATTGAAATATGGTTGTCAAGATATTTTAAAAATAAATTTCATGGATCCTCCGGTTAATAACCCCCAATAAAATGATCATTAAGGTCAATTCCATTTATGATTCCCTGAATTTCTGTCTCACTGTCTATGAATTTTAAAATACTATGAAATAAAGTGAATAAGAAGTATTATGTTAGATTAGGGAACATGTTTCCTGCATAAGTCAACATATATACAGTTCAATACAAGAAGAGGAACTATTGTGAGTTTTAAATGAATATATCCAGATTGAGTTTTTTAGAGAGACAAGGCATTTTCCTATCAGTCAAATGAGTATAACTATAATTTCCTACGTGAGGAGAAAATGAGTGGAACAATTTGAGCTTCTGTTAAGTGAGGTACACTGTAAAATAGTAAATTTTCCTTTTATTACGATAGACTTTTTGTGAAAACTTGCTAAAAGACGCAAAAGTTTTCACAAATGGTCCCAGATGTCAAAGACTGGCCTTATACCTGATCACATCTATTTCCTCTTTCGGTCTAGGTGGTCTATAGCATACTGTATTGATATATAAAACAAAGCACATTTTGGTCTCTTTTGGTGCTTTCTTAGGATTCGCAAATTTACATATTGGGTCTGTGGGCTGAGCTAAAGAATGAGCTCTTCATGTGCACATTCCACAATAGTCATTTCATTTTGGTTGGCTAATTCAACGTTGGCTCTCCAGGACCCCCATTATATAACCTGGGATTTCCACATTGTTTTTGACAGCAAAGTTTAACAAAAATAAGTTATAAATGCTGATGAAATTGAAAACACATGATGTGGAATTGAAAGGATTTAGTGATGAAAACATTGTCTGATTTTGTGGTAATTAAATCTTGAAATAGGTTTCTTCTTGAACAAGCAAACAGTTCTAAGTATCTGGCTATGCATCAGCATTTTGCAAGCTTCAAAAGATCATGTTGCTCCATCTTTCTCCTATAGTATGCCCACAGCTGTGCTGTGAAATTGATGCAGTAAACATTAAACTCTTATTTCCAACCATGGGTTACAGGATCCAATAAGCAGCCTCCGTGAGTCTCTGGTTTTAACATCCAGATACTGAGCACAGTTCTGCTGTCTGGAAGAAAAAATAGCAAGTCTTTGGAAGCCATGGAATGTTGCAATAGATGCTCTGATTTGTTCATTCCAACAGGATGAGATTTCTGAATCTTTTTGAACCTCCTTCCTTTATCTTCTAATGTCGTGAGAGAGTTTGGCTACATCAGTTCTCGTGAGCTGGCATCTATTCTATATCTAGTCAATAGTTGGGCTCCCAAGAAGAAAAGAACAAAACCCCAGAAGAGCTTTCTACAATATCTGGGTGGTCAAATTATCTTCTGTCTTTTCTGAAAAGTGACTTTATTTTGACATGTATGTGAAGAAAAATTAATGGAGAATATGCAGTGAGATGGAAAAGGAGAAGCCAGTGGCTAAAGGCTTTGAATGTAAACACTGTAGGAAGGGAAAGAAGTAGCATCTAAGAGGACCTGGGGAAGCAAAAGCCATTGAACAGGAGCCCAAAGCTAAGTGTATTAATACTATCAACATTTCATCTATCATGCTGTCAGATAGTATGCAAGCATATTCTACTATGGTTCAACTCCTTGGTCACAGAGGCAATGTCAACTGAATTTTGTACTTTCTTCCCATCTAAGCAGGGACTCTACAAATGAGTCCCTGCCTTCCTGATGATTCTATTTCCTCTAAAAACAACCACCCAATCCTATTAATAACTAGTTTTAACAGGTTTAAGAATAATCTAATTTTAACAAAACTTAGCAAGTGAATTCTACTTCAATTTCTACTTTTGAAAATGTCCAATGTTTAAATTTCTCTGAAGATATTAGCATTGCAAAATAATGAGGTTGAAGTAATGTAGCTGAGTGAATGTAATAAAACAGCAAAACTGTTTCTTATTAAGTTACCCAGATCAGCAATCAATAAAGTGTTTGGAGATTCGTGAGGGAATAAATGAATATTTATTGCAGCCAAATGACTTCTTTATTTAGATACTGTTTTATTTCTCTGAATTTGTAATTTCAGCAAATAATGTGAACACGTGGAGCTATTCAAAAGTAAATCATGAAATTGTCATTATAAATGATAAGATGCAATATGTAAAGAAATTAAACTGAATGTACAGGTTATGTTATCACTAGTGCTTAGAAAATCTAGAAACCTGACAATCCCCAAAAACCTATTCAACAATCTTGCCTGTTTTTCTCCTGGTCTCCTCAGACTTTTATTTAATCCTGTTTATCTCCCTAGAAACTAAAATAAAAGGCCTCTCAGACTTGCATTTTCTCATTCAACACCCCCAAATTTGTGCTGGCTCTTGAACTGAGTAACCAGAGACATTTTTGTTACTTTATAAAAAATGTCATGAACTGACAAAGGTGCTTTGAAATGATCTGGGGACCTGGAGAAATCACAACTTCGTTTTGGAATTTTGGCACATTACGGACTTGTTGCCCTATGAATGTTGAGACTATCCTCCCTTTTGATCATATTACGAACTGAAACAAAGAAAACAAGAAACCTCTTCCTACTGATTATCACCTTTTCTGAAGTTTAGCTGAAACACAGAAGGTATGAATTTGCAAAGCTGGCTTCGAGCATAAAAAAAATAATGCTTGTATTTTGAAAGATTCTTGATTTCATTGATATTGGAAATGTCCAGATTACAGGTCTTCTTTTCCTTTTCTTCTTGGGTAATTATTGTTTTGTTTTCCTAGGAGTCTTCTGTAGATCTATCTGATGTTTGTTTTTTGAAGCTGTCACTGTACCTCTTGAGGTCTCTTTATATGGGCTTGCTTTCTCACTTCATTCATGGCCTATTTCTTTTTTAATGGATATAACCAATCTCCATAATGTCATTTATACTACTTTTTGCAGAAAAACTTCATTAGGAATATGGTTGTAGGGTTCTGATATTCAGATTCTTACCACCAATGAACTCGATTTAAAAAAAGGCCTGGATGTAAGATGAAGCAAGAACAAGTAATAGTATCAATATACACACAAAATACCATGGACCTATAGGAATGATATCAGGAAGACTAAAGATCAAAATAAGCTGAGGTTGAAGAATAATTCAAAGGATAGGTATAGTTCCTTCTGAATTGCAAAGCACTTTATATACATTATCCCAATTTTATAGGGGAGGAAATGAAGATGAAGTGATAAAAACACGATACTACAAACTAGTAAGTATCAGAGATAGATCTCAAGCCTGGCTTTCTGATTCGAAGTCCAGTGTTCCTTTAAAAAGCATATTTTTACTCATTTGGGGGGAGTAAGAGCGTAATTCAAAGACACTTTGTTCCATTGCATAAAGAAGATATGACAAGGATAATGAATAATAAAGAGAAGGCAGAATTGCTTAAGTCTATCTGCTTCTATTTTCTCTAACAAGGAAAAGGATCTTTCGCCTTGAAAGCAAAAAATTGTTGGCAGGGACTTGAAATAAAAGATAAATAAGAGCAACTAGTTGAACTCAATGAATTCAAGGCACCAAGCCCAGACAAACTAACTATATCAGAAGACATTAAATAAACTTATGGATGGGATGGCTAAATTGCTGTCAGCTATCTCTGAAAAAAATCATGTCAAAGAGGGGTCCTATAAGCCTGGAGACAAGCCATTGTCCCTATTTCGAAAGAAATGGGAGAGGGAGCATCTTCAAATTATAGGCTTGTGAGGACTTCCATTCCTGGTGAAATTCTAGAATGTATTATTATTGGATGGGTTATGAATACTTAGGAAGGGAAATCCTTGTGATCACAAGGAGCCAAAAAACTAGCAGTATGAAGAACAAATCATACCAGATTAACCTTCTTTTTCTTTTGTTTTTGGTGGATTATGAGATTGGCAAATGAGGAAAATGCTACAGCAGTATTATATTTGAAATTTTTCAAGGCACTGGGCAAAGATTCTAATGAAATACTTGCAGAGAAGATGAAGAGATGTAAAGTGAATGATATTGTAGTATTCCTCTCACCCTCCTCCAGTGTCAGGGCTATCAGTGGGTCCTTCCATAAGCTATGGGCACAGGCTGAGAATTGATTTAGAATGAAGCTTCTTTATGTTGGGTTCATAAGTTGCAGATCCTTTTCACAGAGCTGTGGGTTTGCTGCCAGAGAAATAGGGAGAAAGCAGAGGGGCTAGAGACAGGAGAAAGAATCTAGATCAGAAGTGTACATAGATACCATGATTCTCAAGGAGTAAATGAGGGGAGATTGTCTAGCTTAAAACAGAATTTTCAGTTGCTAGGAGAATCTGATAGACTCCCAGATAATTTCCCATACTCATCATCCTGTAGGACAGAGAAGTTGTTTTATCATTGTTGCTTTTGTTGTTATTTGCATGCCCAGGCATGTGAAGCTGGCCTCTGGCTTCCAGTATTTCCTAAAAGAGTTTCAGAGCTGGACAGCTCTGTGCTGGCATCAGTGTTACCATGGGGGGTTGGAGTGGTGAGAGAGGGGGACAGATATCCGTACCTAAACTACAGCAAGCAGGCTATACAGTTAGATCCAAAATTGCCTGAATAAATAATTTCTTAGTGTACCACTATCAACTTGAGTGATCTCTAGTAGAGTACTACATGGTTCTGTCCTTGGCCCTATTTTGTTCAACATTTTTCTCAATAACTTGGATAAAACAATAATGAGTACTTATCAAATTCATGGATGACAAATTTCAGAGGATTAGCTAGTACCTTGGTTAACAGAATCAGTATGGCAAAAAATTACAGCAGGATAGAATGATGAGCTGAATTGCACAAGATGAAATTGTTAAATGTAAAGTTGTACATTTTATGTTCAAAAAAATCAACTATATAAGAATAAAACCTAAACAATTACATGAGGCTTTTTTTTAAAAGATTGTAAAACATTTGACAATAAAACAAAATAACAACCAAAATCTTGAGTTGCATAGATATTCCTTCTGTACTCTGCCCTAGTAAGATAATTGGGAGGATATGGTGATTAGTTCTGGGTCTTATATTTTATGAGATTTCAGAAAAATTAAGTGCCTTCATAGGAGGATGACCTGGAAAGTGAAGGAATAAAACAAGTACAAGGAGTAATTGAAGGAACAGGAGAGGTTTAGTCTAGAGAAGACATGGAAGGGATATTATTTTGAAAATGAACAGTAATAATGATAGTTAACACATATAGTTTTAAAGATTTACAAACATTATCTCATTTGATCAACAACAGCCCTAATAGGTAAGTGCTATTATTTTCACCATTTTACAGATGAGTAAAGTGAGGCAAACAGAGATTAGGCAGCCCGCCCAGATTCACGGAATTATCAAGGGCATGAAATAAGATTTGAAATCAAGTTTTCCTGGCTCAGAGCTAGCATTTTCTTCATTGTACCACAAACTTGCTTTGTATGGTCCCAGAGCTAAGAGCAATGTATGAATGTTGTAAATAAACTGCTTTCATCTCAATGACAGAAAACATTTCCTAATAAAGAGAACTACCCCAAAGTGGAATACGTGTCTTAATACGATCTTTCATGAGTTCCTGGCACCCTGAGTTGTGGACATTAAAGTTGTGATGAAAGTGTTTACTAAGGGCAGCTGCTGGAAAACACAGCTCAGAAAAATATAAAGGTTGTATCCAATCTGATACGTTCAGTCTGCACTGGATGGTCCCTAAGACCCTTTTCAATTCCAAAATTTTAATATGCCAAGGTAAAATAATAAATATAAGCTATGAATAAATTGATATTTTTAAAATAAATTTTCCTCCTTGGGTTTTTTTTCACCCACAAGGCAAATTTTTCTCTTCCATAATTGGAAGGGCTCAGTTTCAATATCCCTGCTTAGTTCTTTTAAATCTGGAAGTAACCTTAGATATCATCTCTACCAACTCCGTCATTGTCCAAGATCACACAGCTCCTGAAGTAAAAAGTTAAAGCTAGAACCTTATTCCTTGGGCAGCAAATTGACCTGAAATAATGCAAGGAATTTTCTCCTTCTATTATAGTTGTCTATACCAGCAAAATTATAGGTCCAGTCTCTATCCCCATAAAATATTAACAGAACAATAAAAAAATTTAAATATATTTTCCCAACAATATATAATATTGCTATCAGTGATATCAAAGGACCAGTAATTATTCTAAGAGAGATGACCTGGGTTCAAGAACTGCTTTTGACATAGTTGTCAAGTTACCTACCTCATCTCCAAAGACTGTAGTCAACTCTCTAAGACTAAAAGTGTAACTATGTTGTGAGTCTGCATTCATTGAGAGAGTATTCCTATCTGGGTGTTTCCTGTCCAAATGAAATCAAAAGCCCTGTTTCTATCCCTGTTTTGAGATTATATTAACAACTGATTCATCAGACTTTGCCATATTTGTATCTTTAAAATAATTATATGTTGATTCTCTAGTGGTTTTTGAATGATTGCAGAATGTTCAACCATATATAACTTTGGAAGTATGTTAATCAAATCACTTAATTCTTGGGAGAGTTTTTTGATATTGCATAACAAATTAAAGTATTTCACAAAAGTAGCAAGGCTGGTATTTATCTCAGCCACTGTCTTCACACCAGGTTGCTATAAACATCTTGAATGCTTGAATTGATTTTAAAGAAACTAGGTCATTAAAAAAAACTCAGAAAGTAAGATGATATTGTTGGGCTGCAAGTGTTTCAGATGTGGATTTATTTGACCTACATATGTAGAATACAGCAATCCCCGATTTTGATTCCTTTCCTCCTTACAATTCATTGGTGGTTTACTTTGGTCAATTTATGCAGAAAATAAACTTATAGGTCTCTCTACACATTCATTTGAGCATCATATCAGCACCCCAGGAAAGGAGGTATAAGAAATGGTACCTCTTTTCTTTGTCTTTGTAAAAGGGAAAAAGGAGACCCATTTGCTTTGTCTAGATGAATATTCTAAAATATTGTGATCCTATCACAAATTTAAATTAAAAAGCCCATGATTTTATCAAGGCTGCCATGGCACATGCAAAATTGGATCTTCTCTCTTCACTCCTCCCCCACTCCTTCACATCCTTTGTTACACAACAAGCTCTCTTGCCCTTGTTGAAGCAACTGCTATCTACACCTGCAAGGTCATCAACGAGGGTTGTGCCCTCTCACAGGAACTATCTGAAAAAGTTCCAAACTGCAAATAGTGAGCTCCCTGATTTGGAAATGTCAAGGCCTCTGATGGAGTTTCAGGATACCTTCCAGTTTCATTGAATGTCTTGGTCATTTTTCAAGTCTTTTTTTTTTTTTTTTAAATCTTGGAATCCAAAATGGGAAGGCCTCTTTTTAAAAATATATTGCTGTTTTGGCCATGTGTCCTTCAAGTATCTCTAAAGAGAACAGGATTCTAGGGATGGATGTTGTGCTAGTTTCAGGCAGAAATTCCCCGGGGTTACTGTCCTTAATCCCTCCAGGGTTTTGCAATGACCTTGGGACTTGTGGAGGACCTGCCTTTTACTGACAAAATTTGCAATGTATCTCCCTTTAGATTTATAGAGAAAGTAGTAACAAAGAGCTCAATTGATACCCCAAAGTAATTTCTGGGGTGAGTGCTTAATTAATACCTGGTTCTTACAATTTTAGTAGATTAAAGGACACCCAACTCCCAATAGCAGGTTAAAGGACACCCAACTCCCAATACCACCATCATGTATAATCATGTTTGTCAGGATTACAAAGGGTTAATCAATCTCATTGATTGGTTATCCCTCCTAACCACCCCCCCCAATATGCTCCTCTAATCATTCCCATATTTAATCTCATCATCCTAACATAATCCAGGAATATATTTAGATATCAATTTCTAAAATTTCAACATATGTCTAAGTAAATCAATTAAGTTCAGTACCCTACCTCAGTCCATCAACTATTCTTTACCTAACAAACTAGAGAAATCTTTTTTTTCCAATAGTAGTTATCATATATCATTAAATCCCTTAACCTTTCAGGATTAAATAAACACTAAAGTTGTTGAATGTGTAATTTGTTATCAGTGAAATGAATAATAAAACAAATAATTCTTTCCTATATTTTAACTGTAAGAGTGAACACAGACAACTCAAATTTTCTCTATAATTATAGATGGTTTCTCTTTACTTCTGAGAACACATTCTCACACCATTAAGGTCATTCAGGAAAACAAATATGGTCTCTTCCCAAGGATCCTCTTTATCCTTTTTGTAAGCAAAAGTTTAAAGAAAGAAAACTTTTCCATCTTCTTTGTCTCTATTCTCTCTCAGTTTTTCTTCAATCCTTGCAAGAAAAAAATTTTTTCAGCTTCTCACAAATTCTCACTCTTAAAAAACAGTGCCTCTCCATATTCACTCCTCATAAAATATTTCTTCATAAATAAAAGTTGAGTTCCAATATAAAAGAAATTTCTCTTCATCTTTCTCTGTTCTTTTCACAGATCAAATTTAAACTCATATTCTCTAACTCCACAGGAGTTAGAAGCATCATGTAGAGTGACATATACAGCTAAAACTCCTAGCTACTTTACCAAAGAGATATAAACAGTTTTTATAGGAGAGGCTTTTGAATAGGCAAGGGCTACATTGCATTAGACACTCTACTTCCAACAAGTTTTAAGGTTTACAAAGTACTTTATGATCTTATGCTTACAAAGCTCTTCTGTGATACACATGGACTCACACATATATATGTATATATATATGTATAATTATTAACCATTTTTTTCTTGCCCAAAATCATACTGTGTGAGTCTATCAGAGTGGAATCCAGGTCTTTTAAGAAAAAAGAAGAGGAGAGAGGGAGAGAAGGGAGAAAAGAAAGGAGGAAGCAAGCAAGGAAGAACAGAAAGAAGGAGAGGGAAGAAAAATACAAGGCAGAGAAAGGGAAAAGAGAATAGGAACTATGTATTCCCTGTTTCTAATAAACATTTTTTTTCTTCTTTCTATCAATTTTGTTATCCCATAACACATAGAGTGATTATACATAATCTTTATTTCAAGCACTGGTTACCTGGAGTTGTCTACCTAAACAAAGAGGATGGAAATTCCCATAACTCCATTTAACTAAATATAGAAAGGTTGATGGTTTTAATGTATGATTCAAGATTTCAATGGATATCCCCACCCATGAATGAAGTGTCTCTTAATTGACAACAATGTTCCATATGGCTAGAGAGTCTTGGTTTATGGGCAGTTTATGAAAGCAGGACCATGACATGGTCAGACCTGATCAGATTGCTTTGGTATCCAATTGAAATATAGATTGAATCAGTGGAGATTGGTAGCCCAGAATCTAATTGGGACACTATTGTATTATTCCAAATGAAGCATGATAAGGATCTAAATGAAAATGGTGGCTGTGTTAGTGAGGAGATGAAATTGTATCTTCCTATTACTTCTTTGATATGTCCTATACTTCCTGAAGAATTATGGCACCAGAGAGAAGTGCAGATCTTCCCTCAATGAGTAGCAAAACTCTGGGTGATTGTTTAGAATTGTCATTTTGCTCTTAGTGGAAAAGATTCCCCCTTAGTTGTTTTTCAAGCATAAAGAATCAATATTTGTGCCAATTTAAAAGTCTTTTATTTTATTTTAATCTAGTTTTAAAAATCCATTGAGAAATTTCAATTCAAATTATTGCCTATGTATTTTTTCTTTGTTGTGCCTACTCAATGTTTTCTTTCAGTATGGAAAATGGTTGACATATAGATAACTACAATATATATTAGTTCCCATAGCACACAATTTATCTGTTATATTAATCAATTTTCATTCCATGGAAAAGATTATCATCACTCTTGAAAAGTTTAGTTCTCAGATTCTGAAATGCATCTCTTCCTATGCTGTGCTGATTTGACTGATTAAAAGGAAACACAGATCTTGAAATCTAAGAGCAGGTTGACAATGGAGAATATTCAGGTATGTCATTTTATCTGCTCTGCCAAATATGGATATTACAACCTAACTTTGTTAAATAATGAAACTGATTCCAGATTTATGGTACTCTATCCTCTTCCCTACCAACTGCCTCAGAATAGATTATGTGTCTTCTTATAGTTTCTTTTAGCACTCATATTCTATGAAGGAGCACTTTGAAAATGTTATTACAGGAAACGATTTCCAATAAGTGGTTAAAGGTAATGAATAAACAGTTCTCAAAAGAGGAATTTCAAACTATTAATAACATATGAAAATATTGCTCCAAATCATTAATAATAAGAAAAATACAAATTAAAATAATTCCGAGGTTTCATCTCATGCCCAGAAAATTGGCAAAGATGACAAAATACAAAAATAGTCAGTTTTAGAGAAACTGTAGGAAGATGGTGAAGCTCTGAATTGGTCTAATCACTTAGAGGGGAAAATTAAATTAGGGGTGAAAGTGATTAAAATTTCCATGCCCTTTGACACAAAAATAGTGTTTTATTCCCTCAAGAAAGTCAAATACATCATGATAGATCCCATATGCACTAAACTAATCCTAGCAGAACTTTTTATGTTGGCAAACAACAGGGAAAAATTAGGTGCTCATTGATTGGAAATGGTGCAACATATTGTGGTACATGAATGCAGTGAAATATTACCATGCTGTTAAAAAAATAATAAATATGAATCATTCAGAGTATGATGGGAGGACTCATACAAACTAATGCAAAGTTAAATAAGTACAACCAGAAAAATGCTATCCATAATGACTACAGCAATGTAAACAGAAAGAATAATATAATGTAACTGAATGTTGTTTATTTATATTGACCAAATTTAGCCTAAGAAAAGAGAAGGGGGAGAAATGTGCATTCTCCCTTTTATTCTATAAGTAGAAAAGAGAGAAGGATAATGTTTGTGGAATGCTGTATAGGTTGATTTTCCTGTAATTTTAAAAATTTCTTCTTTAAAACTCGATCTACTTTTCTAGTTAGTAAACTTTTTTTCATAATCTTAGTTTTCTTGGATAGTTTTCATTTTTATTTTTTCTTTTTAAAATTTAAAAAGTCTTTTTAAAATTCTTTTATAAATTCTTTCAAGGCAGGTAGCCATTTAATATTATTCTTTGGGTAGAAGAGGCTTTTTTTTTTGCTTCACTGTCCTTTGAAGATGAATCTCAGTCTTCCCTATTCCCATAGTACGTTTCTATAATTGGGTTCTTCTTTGCCTGCTCATTTTTTAAATGAGAATTATTAATGTTTACATAATAAGTGTTTACACTTCTAATCATGGGGAGAGTAGAGGAATGGTGCCTCTAGCTTCACTTCAGCTCTCCCCTCTGACCTGGAATGCCAAACCAAAAGCTTCACTCTCCTACAAATGTGGTCAGCCAGCAGTGTCTCTGTTCCACTGTTTTTTTTTGTTTGTTTGTTTGTTTGTTTGTTTGTTTGTTTGTTTTGCTGAGGCATTTGGAGTTGTGACTTGCCCAGAGTCGTACAGCTAGGAAGTATTGTGTCTGAGACTAGATTTGAACTCAAGTCCTCCTGACTAAAGGGATGGTGTCCTATCCACTGCACCACCCTGTCCCACTGTTTCTGCACTCATGGGGTGTGCTGGTTCATTCTCTCCCTATCTCTGTAGCACACCTGGGCCTGGCATTCCTAATCAGTCCAGTCTTCCTGGACTCAGACCCTAGGCTATCTGGGAGATGAAAATTCCTGTGATTGAAGCTCCATCAAATCCACTAGCCCCAGGGCTCCCCAGTGCTGTTTCTGTGGAGCTAGCCTGGGATTATTGACACTTCATATTGGTTCACCTCAATTCCTGGAGTTTTTCTTCAGATTATTCCAGGAGAACCCCTGTTCTGCCCCAAGTCTTGTGTGTCTTTCACCCAGTGTGTATGTTTACTCTGGAGAGCAGTTTTATTTTGTTGTGGAGGAAATCTAGAGAGTTTAGAGTTTTCTAATCTATTCTACCATCTTCCTAGAATTCTTCCCTAAAAGATATATATCCAGTTATGAAGAAGCTTGGGTTGGGTTGCAGGACCTTTGGATATTTACAGATTCAGGGTCTAGTCTATATTATTTGACTTTATTCACTGGGACTTGAAAACATTCTTTTCAATTTGACAACCTATCACCTCACATCTGAAAAGTCTGGAGTAAGACAAATGTCAGCATTATTTAACTATTGTCTGAATTGCAAAGTTTCTGATTAGGAAACAGAATTCTAAATTGAATCTTTTATTATATGGCTGTACACATGTGCATATCCACATGCTGTTTGTGGAAAGATATTCCCCTGTGTGTTTAGGTTTATTCTTCAAATTTTGAATATTAGCCAAACTGATCTGATCTGAGAAGAGTCTGTCTCTCAGATCAAATGCTATAAGAGTTGCTCAGCTAGATTTTTCCTACAGCTGAGTCAGAAAGTTGCTGTATTAGCCAGAGAATAAATAAAAATCATTATTTCATTTCATTCTTAAAATTTGTCATCTTATATATTTGTATGTTCTTTACCCATGTACCCATATAGGTGATCCCTATGTATGTCCACCCTTCCCACTGATGGTGTGTGTATTTATAGGAGGGTATACAATAGATTTATGGGAGGAATGTTCCAATGCTATTTTTCTGGGTGATTTAATTAAGTGTGTGCCTTACTTTAAATTAGGTTTACTGGCTGATTAGTAAAAATAAGTGTATCTGTACACACACACACACACACACACACACACACACACACACACACATGCACACACACTGACTTTTCAAGGTCAGATGGAGTGGGATTTGGTATAATTAGCTAGTGAGTGAATTCTTTGGCAAAATATATTGTTGGCATGAATGGCTATTCCTCTTCTGATCCTCCCCATTTATCTCCCAATCATGGGTTACACCCTTGAGCCACTGTAGTCACACATGGGTGGGGGGAGGATTCTCAATGCACAAACCTCACATCAATATTTCACTTAGTTTCCAGCATAAATTTATATATAGTCCAATTCCTCTCATTCCCTCCTCTCCCTTCTCAGGAACATATATATATATATAGCAGAAGAGGGATAAGGTATGCAAATTAACCTTGATCAGTGTTACCAATTTTGAACTTGAATAATAGCATCTTATTAATTTAATGTTAACTCTATCACAGAACCTAGAAAGTCCTTCCTCCCCACTCTGACCTCAGTTTCCTTATTAGAAGGAAAGAGGCTGTATTTGATAACCACTAAGTTCCATTCCATTTTTGAAAGGTTTCTCTGATCTTTAACTCCTTAAACATTTCTTTTGAAACCCAGAAGTTCTTTGGGTGTAGCTTGAAAAATACTGATTTAAGAAGCAAAAATGCGGTTTTTAAATCAAGCTCAAGTTTCTGGAGTCATGTTTCTTTGTCACATGCTTTCAGGAAGGAAACTGGTAAAAACTTTATAAAATTTTGATCAGACATATAAAATGGTCATCCTATCTGTGTTCTTCAGTTTTTCCTCCTATAGTCCCCCAGATGAGTTATAGATTTGCTATATTAGATTAATCATTAAACCAGATACAGTATAATTTTCTGGATGAAAATTTCATTTGTTTTTTGAGTCTTCTCCATAGAGTGATGTGCATAGGTAGTGATTTAATGGATATAGAGATGAACTTAGAGCCTTAAACATCCAGATTGTGCCCTTTTCCCTAAGACTTACTGAGTTATCCATAGAGAGAAATTTAGGTACCTCAGGCATTTCTCTGGCTCTTATTCCCTAAGTCACAGATGGGTTTGTGCATGGTGTTATCCTCTCTGTAATGAAATCCCAAGTCATTCTCTATAATACTCTTATGTATCTGGTTTACAGATTTGTAGTAGACAAGGACTAAGTTGTTTAAATCAAATATTGTATATTTCCTGGCTGACCATCTCACATGAAATTACTCCCAAAATATTTATTTATGATACTGTATAAAAAGAAGACAAATTATGGGATAAAGAAGGAGTCTAAGAAAGGAATTTGGATTTGCTGAATTTTTCTGTCAAGAAGAACTGTCATAGAGAGTAAAACACCACTACTGATAATAATCATATTTCAACCCAAGAAATATAAGTATCAATACTTGAAAATCAATACTATATATAACAATTCTATCAATACCAAAAATGCCCTTGAAAGCACAAACACAAACGAAATATAAGGGAAAACAGATAGACAGATAGATATTTGTGTGTACATTACACACACACACACACATGCACACGCACACACACACACATCCATATATCTTACCTAACATGGAAAAGAGAAAATTCCCTCACCTCTTGGATTCTGCCTGTAAGTGAATATCTCTGCATCCATTAACCAAATTTTTCCGAGAACTCATGAATCAAGAAACTCTCTTAGTTATTAGAACAATACATCATAATTATTAATTTTTAAATCTATTATCAAGTACCTTAAGTCAGATTCCAAAAATTCAAAATTCTTAATTACCATCTGTCTCAAAGGCCTTCCCTCTACTTTTAAAATTAAAATGCTTGATTTTATAAGGACTAATGTTTTTATTTTTAGTAACTTAGAATACACTGCTCAAAATGATTTGGAGACTCTGCCATACAATTTAAGCTCAAAATTTCTTTTAGTTTCCATCCTTTACTCCAACATAAGGTAAAACCCAGTAACAGAGATAGTGAGATACAGTAAAAAAAGAAACCCAGATCCTCTCCTTGACTTTTCTATTAAATGACTTTTAGGGAATCATTTTACTTTTCTAGGCCTTAGTTCCCTCATTGGTAAAACACAGGGACTGAGCCAAACTATCTATAAAGTTTCTTCTAATGCTAATCATATACTGATTTTTAATTTTAATTGTTTCTCAGATTATTTTAGAGAGTGGCAGCATGATTGTAGATAGAATGTATAAGGGTGGATAAAGAGCTGCTCTAAGAGATGGTAGTCTACCTAGCTTCTGACATATACTTCAGCAAATCATTTAAATTACAGATGAACAAGACAGCTTATAGAGGAGTTGCTGGTCTGGATCTACAGTGGTAGAAGGAATTTGCTCATTAGAATTCTCCCAGATAAGGAAAATCACATCTGATCCAAAAAACCCAAATATGTTGTCAGTTTTTTCTCACATAATTTGGTCAAAAATAAGACTGAAGTGGCTGTTCAGTACTACCATGTGGTGTTATAAGGAAGAGACCCAGGCAATGAGGGCAAATGGGACCTTTCACTTGTTCCCAAACTGATATTCACTGACTTGTGCTAGAAGAGAGCTGGTTCAATAGTTTTAATTAAAGCCATAAGCAAGCAATGTGCATTTCTAATTAGATATTTAATGTGCTCTGAAAATAGTAACAGAATAGCCTTCATTTTTATTGGAAGTTTTTGGAATGGGAGTTGAAAAAGAAAAGTAAGGGTGAGGATGAATTTTATAAGAGATTGGTGGGCAGTTCACACACGGCTCAGCTCTTGAAGGCTTGTTAGATGTTTCCCTGCCAGTGACTCCTAAAACTCAACTCATGCTGTTTGGCTGGTCTTTTCACTTCTCAGCCTTCTGTGTTTTCCCAGCCTTTCTTTCAAAATGCAGATTTCTAATGGTCTGATTAGCCAGCTGGAATGGGAACCTGCTGTCTATCCATCTGTCCATCCAGCTATTCACTCTTTTACCCCACATGGGAAGGAAAGTTGAGGGTAGGGATAGGGGAGAGAAGAGCAGTCACATTAGTCTTTCTAATGTGTCATCCTTGTTTTTGGATTACTTACTGACGCCTGGGATGGGGCCTAAAAGATAAAAATTGCTTTCTGAAAGCACGAGTGGAAACAGTGACCGCATACAGCAAGATTCCCAAGTTAAATGTCAAATTTCTTAAACAAAACCTCTCTTAACCTTCTCCAAAAGAAGGTAAAAAGTGTTTGGGTGTTATAGCTCTATCTTAAGTCTCCAGAAGCAGAGCATGAGACACATAGTTATCTTAACTTGATATCTCTGCCTCTTAAAATAAATCCCAATGCCATAATAATAATACTACTACCTTATGTTTTCAGGAACCAGGAACCTGTCCTCATCTGATCTTCACAGTAGTCTTATGAGGTTGGCATGCAGGTATTATTCTCTCCTCATTTTACAGATGAGCAAACTAAAACTTGGAGCAATTAAGTTATTTGTCCAGTGTCACATACTCAGGTAACAGTAAGGCAGGGATCAGAATTATATTACTCCTATATTGCTGCCCCCCCCAACACTTAATATTTTCTAAATTTGTTAATGTTTCCCCTTTATAACGAAAATTCCCAATTTCAGAAGATAATTTAGATACTACATATTTGGAACACCAAGGCTGATATTCTGTAAGAAATTGCATATGTAGCATTTATTTTCATATGAATTAAAGTATGATACAGGAATTAATACAAAAAATTAAGCTGTAGGATAAAAAGTAGAAATATTAAACTTATTTGGATTTGTTCATCTGAAGACTGCAAATGAAAAATATTTTAGTCTAGGAGAAAAAAAAAGAAGCATATGCTGATTTTTATTGTGGATACTGCTCCTCCCAAGGAAATTTTCATTTTGAAATGTACCATTGAAAAAATAAACTCATATTTATATGATATGTCACATATATTTGAACACTAAAACAACTCTGTGAGGTGATATTATTTCCTCTACTTTACAGTTGGGGAAACTGAGGCTCAGAGAAATTAAATGGGAAGCCCAAAGTCATGCAGGTACCAAATGGTTAAATTAGAATTCAAACCCAAATCTTCAGAACTTGGAAGCCAGCATTTTATCCCTTGAGTCAAGCTGTCTCTTATACTAAGCCATCCTTCAGGTGAATAATCATAAATCAATATTTCACTGCGTTAACTTGAGAATTGCTAAGGTATGAGCTATTCCTATACTAAAAACAGATGGAGATTTTGAAGAAAGAGTAAACCCTAGAGCTTACATCAAGACTTGAAAAAACAAATCTTACATGAAAAGATCGCCTAATGTGTAAATTCTGTAAATGCACTGACAATGCTATAACCATATTAGCTCTAGTTCTTATTTTTAGCAAAAAGGCAAAATGTTTCCCTCAATTTAACAGTACAATGAATGTGTCAATAAGATGAGAATAATTGTACACCAAACATCTGTCTACAATATTACTGATGTTTTTACCAACTAAAAATATGCCATCAGCATGCTAGTCTATTTTCATCACATACAGCAGTGAACATTTTCAATCATCTTATAAAACAAGGACTGAAATAATTAAAAGAGACTATGAAATTTAAGGTTTCTCTAACAACCACATGTATAGTCTGTTTTTGTTGAAACATCTGGCAAACCTGCCCTGTGAAAGTTAGTAGCTCAGACAGCAAGGTGTACGTAACAGCACAATTTAGGGTGTATAAGCCCATGTTGGTCTTGTAATCAGAGGTCTTCCTCCAGATTTTAATAAACCATCTTTTTTAGCGAGTTATACACGGAGGCAACATAGCTTCACCAAGGACCTGCTTGTGTGTAAATGATTCCACATGGGACTTCTCTAACTGGGTTATGAATACAACTGGGTAAAGGGGGAAATTGGGAATATGATCAGGATGATGGTTAACATTTGGCTGGCATGACATATTTTCTAATTTGGGGAGCAAGTCTTAAATTTTTGCCTTTCTGCTTAGATTACATTTGAGGCCCCTTGATTATGTCCGTCCAAGATCGTGTGGAAAGAAAATATTTTAAATTCCAGGGGTCTTCTGAGATTAATAGTCTCGGAAATAACATTTTTAAAGATGAGCTTTTCTAAGATCTTTGGGGGAGCCTTGTCTTGGACTTGCCTAAGTTTGGAGGAGAAGGACTAAAAATCTTCCAGGTTTCTGCTAACTTGGGTTTTTTATTCACAAAGAAATAAAAAAAGGTATCT
The DNA here is from genome assembly GCA_023553655.1 of Myrmecobius fasciatus. NCBI lineage: Eukaryota > Metazoa > Chordata > Mammalia > Dasyuromorphia > Myrmecobiidae > Myrmecobius > Myrmecobius fasciatus. Next base: position 100,818 of record JAJPUD010001056.1, read on the forward strand.
TTGCCGTGGAGTTGGCGGCCCAGCCAGGGAAAGCCAAGGAAAGTAAACACGAGCGAGTGGGTGAATCAGGCTGGAGGATGATAAGGCACTTTTGAGCCCCCGTGGTTACCCAGCTCGTGTGTTTAAACTTCAGGAGTAGGGGTATGAGGTGAGTTCTAAGTATTGAATAGGTTTATTAGGCGAATTGATCACATTTTTTTCAAGATCATTTTGCCCAATCACTTGTTTATTTATTTTTCTTCTGTATTGCTTGCAAGCTTTTGGAAACGCCAGTTTCCCCTGCTTTGCTGCACTTGTCCCCCCCCCCCAAATCGTACCAACCCTGCCCGCGTCATAATCCTGGTTTCCTAAACTAATTTCGTACTCAGAACGTGTTCCCTGAGAGAAGCATAAGCAGTATGACTTGGTGCAGAACCTGCAGGGAACAACATCTAGCTTCAAATGCTTCTTCTGATGCTTCCTAGCTCTATGAACATCTCTCCGAACCTCAATGTGCCCTTCATCTGTAAAACAAGAATCATTATTCTTTTAGCTTCTGCCTAACCGGGTCATCGTGAGGGTCAAAAGCGGTTTTCTTTGTGAAGGCTTTATGCGGTCTGAAATCCTATATAAACGTGGTTATTATTTTAAGGAACTGAACCCCAATCTTGCCCAGTGTCTCCTGCTTGGATGACACCCATATCTTCACGGTCTTTCCCTTCTTCCTTTTCCCTAAGACATTTCTCGACAGTCTCTTATTCACTCAGACATAAGTGCTAGCACAGCACACTTTTCGTAACTCATTTAGCGCAGGCAGCCTGGGAATGACATTGCCCGTCTGGTGCCGGAGGGAAGAGCATCTCTGCAGGATAACCTAAGCACAGCAGCGTAATCACTGGTGCTAAAGAGTCCCAGTGTCCCCGGGGAAATATAGGACCCGATTCTCTAGAGGTTCTTGGGGGCCGAACGCACACAGAAAAGCGGCTTGTGCCTTTAGGCGGTTGAAGAGCACCAATTCTCTGGTAACAGGGTCTTCTCCATTGTTCCATCTCACCCTTGTCCTTTTCCCTTTATTCTCACTATTTTATTGCACATTGGACACTTAAATAAAATCCACCTCTCAACGCAAAGAAATCCCTGAAAGGAAACATCGCTAAACGCTCTTGGCTCAAAATTTGTCCTGGAGGTGGAGGCCGGGCGGAGCTGGGTCTTCGGGGACAGCTCCTTAAGGTAGAGAGCTCCTCATCCCTTTAGAAGGCCTGTACCCAGGGCCCACGAATGATTTGCAATCTTCAAGAGAGGATGAACGTTAAGTTCGCTTGATTTGGAGTTCAGGACAGAGATGGGGAGTTTCATTCTGGGTTAAGGAGCCTGTTCTCGGGTCCCCTGGGGGCTTCAGGGACGCTCACCCAAACTCCCCTTTCTCAACCAGAGAGAGCGCCGGCCCCGGAGGCGGCAGACAATATCCGAGGGAGTTAACAATCGCCTCCACTGTGTGGCCGAGCGTCCTCCCCTCGGCGCCGCCCGGGAAGGTGGATTCCGCAATGGCAGGATGTTCATGAGCTGGGCTCCGCAGCTGAGAAACATGAGAAGGTCTTTCTATCCATGTTCCGGGGCCGCGCACAGCCCGCTTGGTAAATAAAGCGCGGAGGCGGACGCGGTTCCTGTGGTTAGCGCCCGGGATCTATGCATAGAAAACATGTGGTGGGGATGGGAACGGGCATAGCAACCAAGCTGGATTATTACCCGCGGAAGAGAGCCACTGGATCCCGCGGCAACAGGTACTTTTCTGAGGCTGGGGTGAAGGCGGGAGAGTAGAGGTTCTCCCCTAAACCGGGTTCGGCGCTGTGACCCGCTTTGGCTGGAGGGCGGACTGGGGAGCCTCCCGTGCGTGACGCTGGGCTGAGGAGGTGAGAGGAGGGCACCCCGAGCCCCAGCCCGGCCTTCGTCCCTCCCTCTCGCCTCGCCGAGGACAGGGTTGCGTGGGCTAGGCTGCAGGGCCGACCAGCGCTGGGGCAGCCACGGGACGACGCCGCTGTCCACTCGGGGCCCCGCATGCGGCCGAAGTAGCCCAGTCTGCCAAGATCTGTCCACGCGCCCCTTCGAGCTCTGGCCCGTTCGTAACTTGAAAGCTGAGAAAAGGTGTCGGAGAGAGGGAGAGAGGTAGGTGGGTCAGAGAGGTCGAGACTACCGTCTGACAACAGCATCTTCTATGCTTGACCCTTACGGGAGGTAACAACAGAGGCTCTGGGACCCAAATCCACGGTTCGGGTGAACAAGCAAAAGGGCCAAGAGCGACTGGGAATAAACTAGCTGGAAATCCGGCTGGGGCCATGGCGTGGAGCTCAGCCATTCACTCCCGGAAGACCCCGACTAGGCATTTAAACTGGGGAGCTGGCGGTCTCGTTTTTGGTTAGCTCCGGGTCTCAGAGGCAGTTACTTTACGCATCCCTTTGCTTCGAAACCGCAAGAGTTTCACTTCCCCCCAGCCTTTCACTTTTTTCTCAATCACTCCCCCCACCCCCAACTCTGCAGCCGCCACCTCCATCCTCACCTGCACCTCCCGGCCCGCTTCCTTGGTCAACGGGAATTAACAAACCCGCCATCCAAAAGCCAACAAGCCTATCTACCCACCTCCCACCAGGTAACAGCGGGTGGCTAGGGGTGTGTGTGTGTGTGTGTGTGTGTGTGTGTGTGTGTGTGTGTGTGTGTGT
>JAJPUD010001056.1:104736-159777 GCA_023553655.1 Myrmecobius fasciatus
TTTGGGGAAGGCCTGACAAGGCAGGTTCCTCCAACCGCCCCCCCCCCCCAGCCCAGGTGTGATGCGATCTATTCATAAGGTTCTCACATCTCCCTCCGCCTCCTACTCCCACCCCCACCCCCCAGCCCCAGACTTTTTCCAAGCCAGACCTCTGGGCCAAGCTAGCCTCGAAATCCCTCTGTTAGCCCTGGGGATTCACTGGGATGTGAGCAGTTTCCTCGAGTAACCCGATGCGCCTTCTTCTCCGCAGAAATCAAGTCATCTGGACTTCCAAACTGCACGTCTCCTAGTCGCTGCGGCCGCAAAGCGTCGGCCTCCCAGCTTGGACCATGAACACTATCGTCTTCAACAAGCTCAGTAGCCAAGTGCTTTTCGAGGACAGCGGCGCCAAGGAGAGAGAACGGGGTGGTCGACCCTACAGCGGAGTCCTGGATGGGGCCCATCATCACCACCCGGAGGTGGTCATTCCCGACAGCCCATCAATCAAAGATAACCTCAGTCTCAGACACAGGAGGACAGGGTATGTCCCCTCTCCCCTTCTACGAGTTTCCATCCTTATATAGTGGGAAAGTAAATACGGAGTGTGTGTGTGTGTGTGTGTGTGTGTGTGTGTGTGAAAGTGGTCCCTTGAAAGAGCTGGGAAACTTGTTTCTGTCCGTCAGTGATTTGAATTAGCTGGTTTTCATTTCGGGGCTCTGCGCTTGACATTTGAAGGTTCTCACCATCTGCCTCTCAAGTCATGGACGACTTCTAACCTGATTTCCATCTTATACTGCTCCATCCCAGTCTCTTAAATAGGCCCTCAAATCCCGCATTCCCCTTCCCAGCTCAACTGCGGCTGAGCATCCTAAAAGCCAGCCTGAGAATGGCTAAACTGCATTCCGAAAGCCAAGCCAGGGCCGGGAGCCCGGGGAGAGCTTTCTTTGTGTCACTTTTTAAGTTGCTTTTGCGATTTTGATTTGACTATCGGTGCAGAGGGATAACTTTCCAACTGATTTAAAAGAAGAAGAAGAACAGGGTCTGGGTTTTTTTGAGTTTCAGTTGTGCCCTCCCCCCCTCCCCCCCACATATGCATACATATACACACATTCTTTTTCCTTTTTTTCTTCCTTCTTTTCTTTCTTCTTTTTCTTCCTTCCTTCCTTCCTTTCTCCCTCCCTCCTTCCTTTTCTTTCTTTTTTCCTCCCTTCCTCTCTTCCTTCCTTTTTTTCTCTCTCTTTCTTTTTTCCTCCCTCCCTCCCTTCCTTCCTTCCTTCCTTCCTTTTTTCCCTCTCTCTTCCTCTCTTCCTCCCTTCCTCTCTTCCTTCCTTCCTTTCTTTCTTCCTTCATTCTTTCTTTTCTTTTCTTTTCTTTTCTTTCTTTCTTTCTTTCTTTCTTTCTTTCTTTCTTTCTTTCTTTCTTTCTTTCTTTCTTTCTTTCTTTCTTTCTTTCTTTCTTTCTTTCTTTCTTTCTTTCTTTCTTTCTTTCTCTGTCTCTGTCTCTCTCCCCTCTCTCTGTCTTTCTCTCTGTCTCTGTCTCTCTCTCTGTCTCTCTCTCTGTCTCTGTGTCTCTGTCTCTGTCTCTCTCTCTCTGTCTGTGTGTGTGTGTGTGTGTGTGTGTGTGTGTGTGTGTGTGTGTCTCCTTTCTCTGTGTGTGTCTCAGGATGACTCTTTGGAGCGCATCCCTTTTAAGCGCAAACTTCTGCAGAGCATCTGGCCAGCTGTGGCCAAGCCTAGCAGGGCAGAAGGAAAGGCAGTCGCAGTATGGAAGGAAGCGTGTGCCGGCGGTGTCCGCACTAGCTAAGCGGAGGGGCTGCTATGGGAAGGGGAGGAGAGGGTCGTCGGAGGCTCAGAGGAGGTTCTCGGGGGGAGGGGGGATGAGAGCCGGTAAAACATTCCCGAGAGAGGGACGGAGGCACGGACAGAAGCCTAATAAGGTTTAGCGCCCGGCAGCTGGGTTAATCCAGGGCATGTGCGAGCTTTGCTTCTCCTTGCACCTTCGCAATTGCATCAGCTCCTGCGTTCCGTGGCGTTACTGCTTGGTAGACTCGAGGTTAAGTTTCATCAGAAGTTTATTACCCGCCGATTCCGACGGAATTAGATTTCAAATGAAGTCTTTTTAAAGGCAGAAACCCAAAGGGCCGGGGAAGCAGGCGACAATCCGGAGACGGCCGCCGGAGGCTCAGGGCGGCCCGCGGGCGACACCTCCCGGGGCTGCGGGGCAGCACATCCCCCCTGCGCCTGCTCTCCACCCGCGGCTTCCAGCCTTAACAGGCGTTTTATTGGAAACATTGCTGGGCCGCCTTTGCTTCTTCTGGTCTCCTGTTCCCCCAGATCAGTTTCTTTCCACGAGGCCCTTCCTCCGCCATCTGCTCCCCTTCCCCCAGGGTCTCCCAGCTCTGCTGGCCGCTAAACTCTTCATTATTAGAAGGCTATCCAGTGCATGCTCACATTCCCATTTTGGAGCCGAAAGCAAGCGGGGCCTGGGGTGCTAGCCACGGTACGCTTTTATTTTCTCCCAGTTTCTGCATATCATATTTCTTCTTGCACAAGCTTGGAAGCAACGTTGTTCTTTCTTGTAACTGTAAAGAGTAAAACCGGATGCGAGAAACCTCCGACGCTAAAGTGGGGTCCCTGAGGAAAATCGAGGAGCCAGCTAAGATCCTAAACCCAGCACCCCTTACTCCCCAGACGGGCTAGTTAAAGGCCATGGTTAGCAGTCAGGACCACACTGCAACTAGGTAGTCAAATGCAGGCCCCTCTGCAATCCACTTCCTCCAATCACACACACACACACACACACACACCTCCCTTCCTTATGGACATGTATATGCAAGCACACTGGAACACACACTTGGGAACCAACCCATCCCATAGAAGGGATTAACTGCCATTGACCTGGTCTTCCCTCAGCCTCATTTATCTTTTTGCTTGCAGCCTCTTTGCTGCCCAATGGCCTGACACTTTGAACAATTTTTCTTCCTGTTTCCATCCCTCTCTACCGAAGGTTACTGTTGCTTCTGATCTCAGTTCAAGACTAACTGGTCCCTGAATCTAGATCCCGGATAAAGCAATGCGCACTTGGGAAAGGGCTCACTTCTTGGAATGGATAGGCTCTGACCCCCAGAGTATTGGGCTTAGACATCCTGGAAGGGGAAGGGAGGAGAGTGGCAGATGGTAACCTTCCTTCTTTAGCCCTTTTTAGAGAGAGAGGAGGCAGGCTATCAGGACAAGGGAAAGAACTTAACAAGATTGCTAATTATCTGTGGTGCTGTACGGATCAACACCGTGTCTCTTCTCCGGTTTTCCCAGGGCTCGGCAAAACGGAGGAAAGGTGAGGCACAAGCGGCAGGCCCTGCAGGACATGGCGAGGCCCCTCAAACAGTGGCTTTACAAGCATCGGGACAATCCATACCCCACCAAGACCGAGAAAATCCTCTTGGCCCTAGGCTCCCAGATGACCTTGGTGCAGGTAAATCAGGGCTTACTTGGGCCCAGGCTTTTCTAAAGGCTCCTGCCTGTGCCAAGAGACAGTCAGACTGGTTTAAGAGCAAGTTCCTTAGATTTGGAGTTTGAAGACCTGGGTTCGAATTCCATCTTTATCAACTGTGTGGTTTGAGTGAATCTCGGCACTTCTCTGACTCAATTTTCTGCCCCGTAAAAGGAAAAGGCTTGCCTTTAAGGAACTTTAGGGAATAGGAATCCTATTACAAAATCGCGTATTTCATCTAAGGCAAGCTTTTAAGTTAGCTACTTTGGCCTTCTTTCTTAAAGAGGAAGAGAAGAACTGTATTGTCTCTAACAAGGAGAAAGGTTGTTTTTTGGTTTTTGGTTTTTTCCAGTAGTTTGGGGGCACCTCAATACTGATCCTGAAAAGTAGTGGGATTTGAAGAATAAGAGGAAAGGAAAGTTTTTGGATTAAAAATGTAAAGCTGGGAGGAACCTCAAAGACTATCTTATCCATTTTCCTCATTTAACTGAGAAATTCAGGCCCTGGCATGGGAGTTGCCCAGAGATCACCCAGGTAGGAAGTATCAGAGGTTCCTTTTGAACCCAGGGCCTGTAACTCCACAGTCTGTGTTCTTTCGATTTTACCATACTGTCATTTCCAAGACATCCTTTCATCTGTTGCTGTCCTACCCTTCCCCCAGCATGGAGAAGCCCATGGGCCTATTCTCAATTGTAAAGTGGGTTTCTCAGGTATCCCATGGAAGGTTGTTTTATAAAAATGCAACTCAGGGGCTGTACAGACCCCATATGGAACATCAGGCAAGGAGGGAATCAGAAGTCAGATCTTATCCCTTTAGTACTCTGTTAACCTTGAACAAGTAATTTTTACCTCTTTATATCAGTTTCCTCCTCTATTAAATTGAGAAAATACTATCTGCGTCATGGACCTCACAGGGTAGTTGCAAGAATGAAATTAGACAAAGTTTGCAAAAGTATCATTTAAACAATAAGAAATCACAATTGAGCTGTTTTTCAGCAGTGGTTTTCATTGTTGTTTGTTGGGGGATGGGATGGAAAAGAAGGATTTCTGGACTCCCTGGTTTTATAGTGTGCCTCTGAAGAAATCAAGAATGGGGAGTATTTCATACATATTCATAGGCATGGAAGGAGAAAGAGAAGTAGAATAGGAGAGGGGGAGAAAGGCAAGGATCTTCATCCCAGTTTCTTACATTGGGTCATGGATCTCATAATTGAATGCTGAGATCATGAAATCATGATTTGTTATCAGTAAATGTTTGATTTGTATACCTATTTCATATACCTATATACCTGGGATTATGTAAAATTTTCTTGGGCAAAAAGGAGTCACAAGTGGAAAAAGTTAAGAAGCCCTGATCTTCATAGAAGTGTGTAATAAAATAAGGATTTAGAATTTTGTATCTTGTACCATGCATAGAAATAATCCCATGTAGAAGAATTTCAAATTTTAGAATTTTTCTAGGAAGGTCATATAATACAGTAGAACATTTTCTGAATGACACTTCCCATATGGTAGATCCAAAGTTGGTTTATAGAATTTGTTCTCGTGTGGTGTGGGAAGGGATAGGGGACAGTAGAACTGCTAAATTTCCTATGAGAGTCTGTTTTGGTTTGGGGGAAGGAGGATTCTGTTGACATTCCTTTCCTATATTTGAATGACCTTGTCATATCAGGAAAGTAGTAGAAATGTCTTTCCTAATGAAGATGGTGCCATGAGCTTTGTTTAAAATAATCAAAAGTAGAAGGAGGGAGAGAGGATAATGGAAAAGACATGTAACATATCTCAGAAATAAGGCAGTTTTGCAGCTGTGAATACTAGACAAGTATCTGAAGCTCTGGGTTTCCAATAAAAAATTAAGACTTGCCTGAAATAAATATAAGATAAATGAAAAGCAATATTCTAAAGTATTTAGGAATAATTCTAAAAACATTCAGCAGTTTGATGTGTATCCTATGTTATACTCTTTTTTTTGAGAATTTATGAAGCAATATTTTCTGAATGCAACTGGACAGAAAAGGCATTTGCAGTGTTCTTTTAGCAAGAATTTATTTTGGTAGAATTTTGTATATTTGTTAGATGAAAACATTAATAAGGAGTCACATCACAAAATATATCAATGAATTTAATTAGACTTTTTCAGTTCCTTAATAAATTTTTCAAATCAGAAAATTACTCAACTTCAAAAATAAATCCAAATGACCAAATATTAGCATGACAGGTGCCACTTATTTTGAAAGTAAAGTTGCTTTTAGAGATGTCTGGGTGCTAGACAGTGATGAGAACAGTACATTGGCTTATTTTCGTTGGTTTAAGCCAAACACACAAAAATACTTTGAATAAAGCCATATTTCAACATTTAGTATATTTTTCAAGTTGTAAATGAAGAAAACTTATGTTTTTATTTAGCTTTAAAAAAAAAACAGCTCAACAGTGACTAAAGCTACAATTTGTTATTAGTGAGGATATTTAAGTTTGGTTGGCCCAGTCAAATATTTTGATTGGAACTGGAATCAAAGCATTTGTCATTTTAATCAGGAGTAAAAATAATTTGACACACATATGTGGTGGTTCAGATCCACATTACTAGCATTTTTTAGGGTAAATGTCATGATAGCTAATTTATAGGAAAAATCCTTTCCATTCAAGATGTTCATTTTTCTTTCTCTTACATGTAAGCCCCAATAAATCAAAATTGGCATCGAAATGGAGAAGGCCACAGAATGTCTCACATGGGTTCTAAATGAAGCAGAAATCATGATTTATGGCAATAAATAATACCTGTTTCATAATATACAAATTGTGTGTTTAATATAGTTGGTTTCAGGAGCTTTGAAGTGGGAAAAATAAAAGTTGAGTTAGAATAACTGACGGACTCTCTGTCTAAACCAAACTGACATCATTTGGGTGCAGCTCTTCTAATACAGATTCCTTGGACATTTGCACAAGGAAAATACATAGTCTGGGCAACCAAAGCAGATCTTAAACTGAAAAAAAGGAGATCATTACTTAAGTACTTTGTAGCACAGGGGGCAATGAAGCCGACAGAGCTTAATTCTTGTAAATCAGAGACCAAATTACAAAGAGTATTTTGGGGTCTCTCAGTGAGTAAATTAGTTTATAGGCAGCAATTTTCCTTCTCTCTTAAAAATCTTAAAGAGATTTACTTTAAAAGAATAATGACTAAAAGTAATTTTACTCCTAAAGTTGTTTTCTAAATTGTCTTTGATATGAACTGCGGGAATTTGACTCATGATGTCCCCGTTTTAAACATTCTATGGCTCAGGAATTGCAAATGCAGTATTCCATTGATGTTATCATTGTCAGTAACACGTGAAGGCTTTGTCTGTTGATAGCAAAGAGGGCCAAATATAAAAGATTTTTATTATCTTAATCTGTGGAAGTAAGTAGAGATAACAGAGAGATAGATATAGATGTATGGTTATGTACACATAATACATATAATATATACATATATAAAACATATACACACACCAATATGTATATCTACATATGTGTATATATCTATAGTGTATATGTATATTTGTCTATATCTGTATATATTTAGAGAAGTTTCTCTTATTTCTATGTCTTTACTTTCTTATCATTATATAGCAACATGATATTATATAAGCCAACTGTGAATTTACCTGCTCGTTCTTTTGCTTAATTGCCTTGTAGAATGTTTACATTTACAGTTTGTTTCCTTTTGAGTAGGTTTTTCAAAGTAGAAAATTCAAATCCTCAGGCTTTTTAGAAGGATCAGTTTTGACTACTTTATCTACTCTTGGATAATAATAATTTTTCAATTGAATTGCCTTTTTCTCTAGAAGTTAACAAGAAAGAACCCAAAACTTAAATGGAAGTAAATTAATAATAATTAGAGTAGTAGACAATTACTTTATATGACTTATCTCACTGAATACTCATGACCGTCTTAGGAGACATACTGTTATTACCTTCATTTCATCCTGATAATGACTTTTTTGAACTTTGGGTTTTTGTTTTGGGGTTTTTTTTTTTTTTTTGAACCTGTGAATGTCATTATATAAAATAGGTGTCCAACTTGCTACTAGGAATTCAGCTGTTCCACAGTATAGTTGGGTACAGCAACAGGCTAAAGTGTAATTGGGAAATATTTTAACAAAACATATGAAAATACAATGAAACATAGGTAACATTACATTTTAAAATTATCAGTGTGTAGCTAGCAGGAATCCTTAGGTATGTTTAATGACCTCCTTTTTATTTGAGTTTGGTATCACTTGTGTAAAGAACTCCTCAGCAAAGAAACTACCTCTACCAAAATAGATCAGGAACAATTGTATAATTTAGCAGGTAATTTCTGAATTATCTGGGTCCACTGAGAGGTTAAGTGGCTCCCCCAATGTCTCACAGTAGAATGTGTCAGAGGTTACATTTGAATTTAGGCAGATGGCTAACTTCTGAGACCAAGAGTCCTATCCATAATTCCAACCTTCTTCTCTCTCTGACAGAAATAGGATAATAAATCAAAACCCATACTCTCCCAACAAAACAAAACCAGACCTGAACATCTCCATTAACTTGTTTTCCATTTTATCCCTCCCATTAGAATAAACAGGTTGACCTAATTAGTGTTTTATTTGTTATACTTTCATTTGCTTTAATATTTTTATTTCTTATTTTGACTAAGTAAATTTAAGCAATCATGTATGAATGTTTATGTTGTGAATGTGAAAAGAAACAACAAATTTCCTTTCCCAAAGAAGATAATAATAATAGCCATTTTGTGGTGCAAAATTGATTTGCCTTTACATGATCAAGATAATGAGTGACTGGGATTTTCATAAAATAAAAGTTTATATAAGGATAGCTCTGAAAGAGTGGAGATTAGTTGATTCAGCTCCATTCTAAAGAATTTTTAGTTCTTCTTGATCAGTAATGTGCAAAAAAAAAGGGGGAGGGTTTAAGCAACTATACTCCAAGATTATATCTCAAAAACAGAATGCTACAATTCTTTTCTTTTTATTAGAAAGCTCAAAATATGAATTTTTCACATGGAATTAAAAAAATATTAAGTATGAATTCAAAAAAGTGAATATTGCTATCTTTTCAATAAGTGAAGGGCATATCCGTGTAACAATTCTTGTTAAAGGGAACCAATTTGATTCAAGTTTTACCCTGAACCAGATCTGTCCCATTTTAGTTTCTTCTCCATACTTGTCATTTTGTTAATGCAGTTCTCTCTCTCCCTCTCCTTCTCTCCCTTTTTCCCTCCTTCCCCTCCTCGATCTCTTCTTCCCTCCCTCCCTCCCTTCTTTCTTTCCTCTCTCCCTTCTTCCTGTAGAGATGTTTGCAAAGTTGGCAGTTCATAGGCTTCATGGTAACTGGTAAAATATTTAACTAAAGCCCAAATCAATCTATTGGTATTAGTCCATACATAAATTTAGAATTAAATGCCATTGTATGGACATCAGGTGATAAATATTTCATCTGAATAATCTACAATAAGTTTGTTAGCTTTAGTGTTATTATAAGATGGACAACTTCCAAGCTAACTCTTTAGGTTTACTGCAATGATTACTGTGTCAATATGATGGATGCAAAGAAGCCCCATTAGAGTAGCATGAAAATTACCTAGTTTTCTCTGCCAGCTAAAGTCTGGGGCTTCTAAGCTGTCACTATAAAATACAGGGTTTTTGTACACTATGAATTTGACTTGAAAATGCCAATTCAAAGACCACTAGACTCACTCTTGGAGCCCTGTTTTATGTAAAAAAGGCTTTAAGAAAAATCATAATGACATGCTGAAGGAGCCCCCCACACTAAGTTCTAGGTAAAAACTTTGAATCAATATTTTATTATTGTTAAACTGGTAATGATTTTTTTTTCTTCAATAGAAATTCTGTACATGAAAATTTTATTTCTCTAACTTAGTTAGCTACCACTTGGTTGACTGTTTGCATTTTGTATTAAGCACCAGAAAGAAATTCAGGTCTGGGGTCCACTCTGAATTTCAGATAATAAGATATTGATTTAGTTGACATTATGAGCATAGTAACAGATTGGACTTCAATAAATCTTGTGAAATCAGCTTGGAAATATCCCTTCAGTGTTTTTATTAGACTCAAAAAGTCTTAGCGTTCAATGACATCTCAGAGAATAGCCTAATGTCTGACTAAAGCAATTCCCTCTCCAGCCTCCTTCATCAATTCCTCATCTAGCTTTTAGTTTCGAATGCCTCCAGGAATAAAGGATCCCTTAACTCTCAAGGTAGTTAATTTAAAAAAAAAATGCTCCAGTTGTTAGGGAGTTCATCTTTACATTGAGTTAAAATTTGGTTTTCTGTAACTTACACTATTTCTTCTGAACCCCAAAAGTTAAAAAGTTCTGCTTTTCAAGCCATATATTTAAATGCCATGATTCTTGTGCTCCCAACCCCACTCCTATCCCCAGAAGTAATTTTTTTTTTTTTTTTGCAGTTTAGCTTCCTAGTTCTTTAACTGATTCTTGTATAATTTGGTTTGAAGTCCACTGGTTATCTTTGACTTGATCTGTACCAGCTTGCTGACAAATTCTTAAATGGGTGTCCAGGATTGAATACTGTGATACAATCAATATCTTCTAGAGTTCTTCCTCACCCCAAAACATATTAGACTATTTTTTTTTCTTAAAAGGGTTGTCATTTTTCTAGAACTTCACTGGTGAAGATCCAAGGCTCACTCTATACCTCCGTTGACCACAGTTTTCCTGGTTACCTAAGGGCATTAAAAACATCTACCTAAATAGAGTTTAGGACCTTTCAAACCTGAGAGATGTCCCAAGATCAAAAGTTTCCACAACCTACCCTACTGACCAGATGTTACCAGATGGAAACAACTATGAGTCCACCCAAGCTAAATGCCAGAGTATCCTTGTTGAATATTATCCCTATGGTAAGGCTAAATAAATCTCCTTTGTTAACTGCTAAATGACTTCTGAGAACCTCATTTCTTATCAACATGGAACATGAATTAACAGGATCACAGAGGGCTGGTCTAAGTCAGGCTTGGGCAAACACTATCCTCCAAATGTAGTCTGATTAAGGCAAATCCTGACTCTAGATGTACTTGACCAAGGAAATACATAGCAGGATCCTTTTGCATTCTAGATACTCTTCTTTCACGAATGCAGCCGAAGATCATGATACCTTTTTTTGGCTGCCAAGTTATCATTTTGATTCATGTTGACCTTGCAGTTACTGAAAAGCCCTTAGTCATTTTCATGTGAATAAAAGCTAATCCTCTGCTGGTAAAGAGGATTTTTTTTTCACCTTGGGCAAAGTTTGATGTTAATCCTGGGAACAATATTTTGCATATAATTAAATATTTCTGTCCATTGGCTAAGGTACTTGTGATCTCACTGGTCTGGCAGATGCAACCCAATTTTGCTTTTGAAACTCTTGTAGATATCCTCCAATAAATTTAATCATTGGAGGCCCAGTCAACAATCGAAGGGTTCTAGATCTCTGGACATTATGTGGACATGCAGTCCTTCTATCACTTATCCTTCATTCCCTATGTCTGGCTCACCTGCTTTCCTGACCATGTGTCTTTCTGCTGACATCTTTTCCCCACTTCTCCTATGCAATTTCTCTTAGTAATACATGGCAGCTTTCTTATACACAACATAAATTTCTTTATTTGCCCTTTGGCTAATCCTCAACTTAATTTCCTTGAAATCCGTGGACTGCTATGATTTACTGTGAGATATCACTGAAAGTATATTGTTTAAGAAAAAAAAAAAGGAACTTTCTAACAAGGAAAATCTTAGGGTCATTGAAAGAACTGTAGCTCCCCAAAGGGAAGTGTGTCAATTCTTTTCCATCTCGTTGCCTATTTGTAATGTTTTTCCAAAGAAAGTATTCATGTGGTATAGGTATGAGGCTCTGATGTAGTCTAAGAACTTTTGGCTTTTCTCATTTTTTATTTCTGAAACAGATTTTCCAACATAGTTTGCCAGTTTTCCTTGTACCCACCTTTGCCTTGAAAAGAGTATCAAAGTTTATGTCAGTTTAATTTGGAGTCTTTTGTAAATTCTTAAGAGAATTACTTTATCTCCAGCTATTCTGTCAGATATTAGTGTTAAAATGCAAATGGTTTCTTGGTGATATTTTTGCAGATACTTATCCTGAACACTACAATGCAAGATGACTAAATTTCCTGTGAAATGATATTTTTTGTTGCCTTTGGATAAGACTAAACCTGCAAATTCCTTTAAAATGTGGTGCCCAGAACTGAATACATATTCAAAGACAAAAATACAGTCGGAGTATTTCCTTCCTTATTCTGGACACAATAACTCTATGAATTCATTCTCAGATTGAATTAGGGTTTTTTTGGTTGCCATTTCACACTTTTGATTCACACTTACCTTGGAGTCAATTTGAATGTTAAAGACTTTTGTGTGCATATAAATCAGAGTTAAGCCAAAACTTCCCCATCATCCTCAGCTGGTGCAATTGATTATTTTTAATATAACTGCAGAACTTGACACCTATTCCAGAAAGTAATGTTGTATACATTTGTTGAGTTCAGTTTCACCTTTATTAGATTTTGCCTACTTTTTGAGGCTGTTCAGATCTTTAGGGAATCTCAGTTTTATTACCTAACATGTCAGTTATCTCTGCCAATTTCATGTCATTTGAAAAGTTGATAAAAATGCCATGTTTTTTTTATTCCTTGTTAGAAATGTTAAGTCCATCAAAGAGAGAATCTCAAAACACTTCTAGGCTGACATTAATCCTCTTAATAAATAATCTGGGTCTTGTTATTCTTCTGGTTCTGAACCTACCTCATTGAACTGAACCACATTTCTTTACATTGTCTACCAGGATATTCATAATAGCTAGCATTTACATAGTTCTTTGGGGTAGCTAGGTAATACATTGGATAAAAATGCTAGACTTGGAGTCAGGAAGATTCATCTTCATGATTTCAAACATAGTTTCAGATACTTACTACCTATGTGATCTTGGACAAGTCACTTAACCCTATTTGCCTCAGTTTCCACATCTATAAAATGAACTGGAAGAGGAAATGGCAAATCATTCCAGTATCTTTGCCAAGAAAACCCCAAATGATGTCACAGAGTCAGACATAACCGAAAATTGCTGGACAGCAACAACAACAGTATAATGCAATTACTAATGGATATGAGTTTAGCTTGGTATGACTGTCCTTAACCATGAGGCTTTGTAATGATTACCACTCCAAGTTCTCAAAAATTTTTCTGCAAGAATTTGTTCTAGAATTAGGCCAAGAATTTGGTGGGAGCCTATTCTCCTTTAGTTTGCAAAGTCTCCCTTCTTCTCCTCTTAGAAAATTGGGGCATTTGCCTAGCCCCCCACCTTGGGCATCTCCTTTGTTCTACATAATTCTCCAAATATCTCGAAAGCCCAGTGTCCTGACCTCAGAGGTGCTTGATAAATGCTTTTTGAATCTCAACTTTGTTCCCAAGCTGGTTCTGTTCTGATCATCCATTATATTCCCAAACAGTCAAATCTGAAGCAGTCTTTTTCATCTCACTTCTACAGTGGAAGTGACAGGATGATGGAAAAGGAAAATCAGGAACTTTGACTAAGAATCATCATTTAGCTCTTGTTATTTTTAATGTGTGATATTTGTCCAGCAGCCAGCTAGTTCACACACCTTGAAGGACTGCACCATCAGTGCAGACATTCTCACAATAAATGAAACCAGAAGACAAAAGAATGTTAGCCAAATGGAAGGCCAGCTTGTACAGGCCCTCCCTTTAGTAATGGAAATGAAACGAAGAGACTGGAGGAACTGGCATCAGTCTATTCCAGTACTCCATGAAACATTGTTTCCTAGTGTACCTGCTCACTGGACCTTACTGTGTCCATAATAAATATAAAAAAGAAGTAAACTGAGAAAAATTGCAGTTTTTGTACCAGCAGTCATTGAGGAGAATAAATAAGGAGAGAAATCTTGTGAACAGCTTGACCGATCTTCTTTAAAAAAAAAAAAGTCAAAATATTCTTTGATACTCAGTGTGAAAAATGGGTACAGAGAAAAGTGGCAAAAAAAAGAATAAGTATGGTTTATGGGCAATAGGTAAAAGAAATCAAAAGTTTGTAAATAGAAAAATAATAATAATAATAAGACAGAGTTCCCATGGAGTTCAAATTCCCCTTTATATATATTAACTTTGTAATCACTGGTCAAGTAATTTAATCTCTCTGTTCAGCAATTTCTTCATCTATACAAGTTGGATTTACTAGTCTCTAAAGTCTTTTCCAGATTTAAATCCATGAACCTATCCAGATGATTCATGCCTATACAAAGTTAGTATAATAGGAAGGCACTGAATATGTTAAGGATCAAACAGCACCATGAAAAGTTAAACTACATTCCCTGCTCTAGTCTTTTTTGCTTTGTTAGACCTTGAATTTCATTAGTAGAGAGAGGGAAGAAAAGCAGATTGGTACTTTCTCTGAAATGTATTGCCTTAGGGATTTTATTTCACATAATTGGCTCATAATCATAGTAACTTGCCAAAGGTGACATGGTCAATAAGTATCAGAAGTGGGATTTGTACTTAGAGTTTTATTGATAGCCATCATCAAGAGGAGCAACATTTCCATTACCACCAAGGGAAGATCAACTGCCATCTATGGGCAGGTAAGCCCAAGAGCCTTAGGAATAGCAACATTATCACCATTACCTGCATTGTCCAGGGAGGCAACCCTTATAGATATGAGACCTGGCAATTGTTTCTCAAGGTGCTGTATCCCTCACCTCTTCGACAGTCACAGCTATTGATGAATCAAAAAATAAGAGATTCTTACAAGCAAAATCCTTCGTATTACTGAATGGTTCAGTGAATGTTACTTGATAAATAGGAATGGCACTAAAAAAGATTCATTACTATGTGTTTTGCCTGCACTTAAAAGATCTCTGGGCTTTTCTATTGGATTTTGTAACTGAAACCCCCTTTATATGTTGTCTCCCTCTATTACATTGGGAGCTCCTTGAGAGCAGAGACTAACTTACTTTTCTATTTGTATGGCCATGACTTAGCCCAGGGCTTTTCACATGGCAAATACTTCTTTTCATTAATGAAGACCGCTTCATTCATTCTTGATTCAAAGATCTGTTCTCTATCTGCTTTCCCTATTGCTTTTTAGAGAGTATATAACAGAACATTAAAAAAAAAGACATATGTAGCTTTATATGGCAAAAGAAAAAAAGCAGCAATCATGCTGATGAAAAAAGAATATTAAATTCTATTACAATGAACTTCAAAGTGTTGCTAAAATTATTTTGTGCTGGAACAATGAGGTGGGTCCAGAATTGAACAGGAGAAGCTTTGGGAAATTGTCTTGTGTTTTTAATGCCTCTGAGCTTCCTCCTGAAACCTAGACCCATCCATTTATAACCAATGTTTAAAAATATTTTGAAAGAGGGAAGGAAGCAAGTACTTATTAATCTCTTACCATGTACCAGACACTATGCTGATTGGTTTACAAGTATTATTTCATTTTGTATTCACAATATCTCTGGAGTTATTATGCTATTATAATTCCTATTTGAGACAGAGGTTAAATGATTTGTTCAGGTAATATAAGTAGTAAGTTTCTGAAGCCAGAATTGAGATCAGTTCCTTCTGTCTCCAGGCTGAATACTCTATCCACTGTGCCAGCTAAAGTCTGTAATCTAGTGATTTTGCATGGCTGTAAGCCATTCGTGCTCTATTCTCTGAAGATTTGAAGTTGAGAATCATATAAAAGGTGATGGACATGGACATATATATATATACATCCATAGAGACAAGTTACATGTAGATATAGTCTATAATACATATATATACACACACATAGAAGTCTATGATGGACATAACCAGACTGCAGTCTATTGCAAATGAGGAATCACATAGGAGTTGTGGGGTATAAGACATGTCATCTGAAAAAAACTATGAATGAAAATAAATTATGAATTTATGAATTATGTAAAATTGTGAATGAAAAGAAAAAGAGTTGGTTATGAAGCAAGAGCAAAAGATAATCAATGAAAGTCTTTGTGTTCCACATCACCTGAAGATAACTTAGCATAGCTCCAAGCACACTGGGTGGAACCTCCCTTTGGTGAATCTTTGGGAAATGTGACTGGGTGTGGGAGGGACATGAATAGATGATCTAGAGCTGCACTGTTGGAGGGAATAATCACATCAAGATCACAGATCCATGGGGAGAATTGGAGCATGTTGGAATTAGGTTGCATTGAACATTGTATGGCATGAGTGAGTTATTACATTTCTTTCTACATACGTTTTTGTTGTAATGGAAGTTGTAATAGGGCTCAATTTGCAGCATATTAGAACCAGAAGGGACTATGGAGCAGAGAAGTCAGCTGTTCAGCATACCTGTGGAGATGAGAAAAATATGGCTCGGAGAGATTAATTGACTGGTAAGCAGTAGGGCCAGGACAGGAAGCTGAGTTGCTTGACTGCTAATCCATCACTCTTTCTAATCACAAAGTCATAGAAGTTTAGTGTTGGAACAGACCTCAGACCATTTAGTACAACCTCTACCTGAAAAGGATCCCCCTTCTCAATATACCCAATGATAGATCATCTGGCTTTCATTTGGATGCCTCTAAGGAAGAGGAACCCATAGCTTTGGAGGCAGCCATTCTACTTTAGGATAGTTTAATTGTTGGGAAGGTTCGGGAGAGGGGTTTGGGGAAAAAAGAGGGAGTTCCCCTTACATTGAGTGTAAAGTTGTTTATATTTATTTATTTTCTTTCTTTCTCTGGGACCAGGCAAAATAAGTCTACACACATTGTGTCTTTAACTGAATAGTTATAGGTTCACAGGCATATCTATATAGATAGATATAGGTAGCTCTACAGTGTACTTATATACATAGACATATGTCTATGTATATACATAGACATGTGTCTATAAGTATTATAGACTACATCTATATGTAGATTATGTCTATGGACATATGTGTAGATGTCTATGTCCATATCTATAGATATAGATGTAAGTATATGTGTATATCTATAGACAAAGGCATATATAGGTGTATACATATATATTTAAGCATATATGTCTATAGACATAGGTGTATGTGTCTACATGCATAATGCACATGTTTCTCTGTATGTATAAATACACATTATACTGTAGCTGTTATTTTAGGAGAGCCTTAAGGTGTTTAATTTTCATTCTGTTTAGTGCAAGACCCAGAGGAGTGGAAATTCAATTTGAGCTATAACTAATAGGAGGGGATTAGTTTAGCCCAAGACAAGTAGAAGAGTTTTCAGTCTTTTTGAAAGGTAAAAGTGGTAGAGAGTGAAATGGATAGATTGTCGGTGTTTGGGAATAACAGAGTGGTTAGGGCTAATTGTTCAAGGGTAATTGAGCTGTCTAAGTCCTGTGGTGGTTGAATAATATTCATAGGGAACATTGGAGTTGGAAGGGCCACCATAAGGGTCATCTGGTGTAAATATCTGATTATCCAGAAGAAGAAATTGAGATCCAGAGACACTGAGTTATTTGACTAAGGCTATACAGATAAACCAGGAAAAGTGACTTCTTTTTTTGACTACCAGGCCATGCTAAGAAGAGAAGTAGGAACCAGTGTGAGATTTGGAGCTTTGAAAATCAGGCTAACATGCCTAAAGTCAATGAATTTTGAAGTGGGGAGTTAGGGAATAACCATGTATATAGCACCTACTATATGCTAAGCACTGTGCTAAGTGTTTTCTACAAATTTTATCTCACTTGATCCTTGCAACAACCCTACAAGGTATGTACTGTTATTATTCCCATTTTACAGTTGGGGAAACTGAGGTATACAGAAGTTAAATGGCTTGTTTAGCAAGGATAACGCAACTAGTAAGTATTTATTTAGGTCTTCCTGAGTGCAAGCCCAGCACTCCATTCACTATGCCATCAGGCACTACTCTAAAGTAGTATTGTTTTGAGACTGAAGAGGAAAAAGATTAGAAGGCAATTGTTGTTCAGTAATTTTTTGGTTGTGTCTGACTCTTGGTGACCCCATTTGGAATTTTCTTGGCAAAGATCCTGGAGTGACTTGCATTTCCTTTTCCAGCTCATTTTATAGATGAGGAAACTTGAGGCAAACAGGTTAAGTGACTTGCCCAGGGTCATACAGCTGGGTGAATCTTTCTGATTCTAAGCTTGGCACTCTATCCCCTGTATTACCAGCTTCCCTTAAAAGGTGGAGAACCAACAAAAAAGGTTCTTCTGAAATTTCTATTCAAGACTAATGAACCTTATAGGGTTCTATAGGAGGAGGAAAGAAGAAGGAAGCCTTTATTAAGCACCTACTGTGTGTTAGGCATTGTGCTAAATGCCTTACAAATGTTGTCTCCTTTGATCCTAAATTGTTTGAGTATTGAAACTGATGAAATTAGGATTTGTAGGGAAAGAAAAAGCAGCTTCTGATCCATGCTCTTTGATCTGTGAATTATGGAAAAGAGTAAGAAATAAGAGGAAATGATGGAGTCTTCATTCAGGGAGGTAAGCAGAGTAGTAACAATAACAGGAGAATAATAGAGTAATTATTTAGCTGGGAATAAATTCTAGCAAAAGGTAAGTTCTTTATTGCTGTGTTGAGCAAGGTGGGAGAGACATTGCTAGCATCTCAAAATGCAGTTTAGAAAAATAGATTAAAAGATGAAGATTAGGGGAAGCTGAAGAGTGCAGGGGATAGAGCACCAGCTCTAAAGTCAGGAGGACCTGAGTTCAAATCCCATCTCAGACACTTACTAGCTGTGTGACGCTGGGCAGTTGGTTAACCCCAATTGCCTCCAAAGGGGGCGGGAGAAGATGTAGAGTAAATATGAGCATTTAACTATTCTGGGCTCCTTCTCATCCTCCAAGAAGTAATGCTTCCTAACCATTTGGCAGAGAGAGACAACCACAATAGTTCATTTACTTCCAAAGTAGATGACTTCTACAGACCTACCCAATAGGTAAGCCTTTAAGCATTATACTGATTTGTATATTTATAGAAGGAAATCTAGAAAAATGAAGTTTTCAGTGCAAATATTACCACCTAAAACCTTAATAGTAATTTAGGACCATATTCTGGAACAGAATTTGGCAACAGGGATACCTAATGAGGATTCCCTATGTTTCATCCTTTTTAAAGAACCATGCCATTTTAAAAAACATTTAATTTTCCTTTTTCTTTTTACTTATTTATTTTAAACAGATATAAAATAGAAAAAGAAAAATATACATTGCCATATGCACAGCAGAACATGAGAGGGTTCAAAATAAAAAGCAATAAATTTGTTTTAGACAGGCTTTCTCTAGACTTCTTTTCCTGTCCCTCTTCCTTTTTTTTTCCTCATTCAGTATTCTCTACCATATCAACCTCTTCCATTCCCATAGCATTAATTAGGAAAAGATGAATAAAACCCAAATTTATATCTCCAACCTTAACCTTTCTCCTGAGCCCAAGACTTGCACTTATAACTGCCTCCTGAATGTCTCCATTCAGATAGTGTCATCATCCCATTACCATCAAAATCTACACGACTCAAACTGAGTTAATCCTATCTCTCCCCCAATTCCATGTTTCCTCTTGATCTCTGTTTCTTTCCCACTAACCCAGTCTGAACATTCTAGTTACTCGTTTATTAATCTTTTGTTGTTACATGCCATTTGATCCTCACAACAAGCCCGTGAGAATGGTGCTATAGGGATTATTAATCCTAGTTTCGATATGAGGAAGCTAAGGTTTAGAAAACATGATTTATACATGATTCCTAAGTGTCAGAGATGGGCTTTGAATCCGGGTTTTTTTTCTAATTCCTTGTCTAAACCTGTTTCCACTATTTTGTGCTGACTGTGTTGGATACTCACCTTCAACTTGTGAGAAAATACAGGTATCAATGGGAAAGGTTTTTAAATTTTATGAAAGGAGAAATGTTATTTGTTTTCTAGGTGTCAAACTGGTTTGCTAATGCAAGACGTCGCCTTAAGAATACTGTCAGGCAACCAGATCTGAGCTGGGCTTTGCGAATAAAACTCTACAACAAATACGTGCAAGGAAATGCAGAAAGACTTAGTGTGAGCAGTGATGATTCATGTTCTGAAGGTTTGTTAGAGTTTTTATTTGCTCCTGGATTTAGAAGGTTACCTTGATTTTTAATTGTTTTTAACAAGTTAGTGATTTGTCCCATAAGACCTATTGGTGCCATATTGGTTCTTTTTTATTGCATGAGGTAACTTTGCTGTTGTAATGTTATAAATGACCAACAGATTTGTTACATTTTCCCCTTGTTTAAGGAGTTATGTGTCAGAATAACACCCTCTGAAAAAGTCATTAAAATGGAATTAACATGGCAGGGGGGAGAGATATGTACAAACAACTTCTATTTTCATTTTAGCAAAAGAGTCAATTTATTTTTTAAAAACTAATTTTATTTATTTCAATTTTTAAAAATCCATTTTCTCTCCCCCCAACTCCTCCTGTTCAGGGAAGAAAAAACCTTTATACTAAATATACATTATCAAGAAAACCAAATTCCCTCACTTGGTTATATCAAAAATACATATTATATATGTACACATATATATTATACACACATACATATGTATACATATATACACACACAAACATACATACATGTGTACACATACAATATATATTTCTAGTTCCGCCTTTGAATTCTTCATCTCCCTGTCAGGATGGGAGTAGGATGTATTGTCATGGATCTTTTGGAATACTATTTGGTCATTGTGTTTAGAAGTCTTATTTCTAAAAGTTTTGACTTTAAGTCCTAAACACAAAAATAAGTTCTATTCTGTTTTTTGAGGACTTGACCTTTATGTGTCTCTAATCATCACATTTCACAATTGAATGGTTAGGCAAAAGCACACATATTTTACTACCTGTATTTCATTACTTAGACTTTTTTTGTCTCCCTCAGATGGAGAAAATCCCCCAAGAAACCATGTGAATGAATCGGGGTATAATAACCCAGTTCACCATGCAGTAATTAAAACAGAGAGCTCTGTGATCAAAACTGGAGTGAGACCAGAACCCGGCACCAATGAGGACTACGTGTCACCCCCCAAATACAAGAGTAGCTTGTTGAACCGCTACCTTAATGACTCTTTGCGACACGTCATGGCCACAAATGCAGCAATGATGGAAAAAACAAGACAGAGAAACCATTCGGGGTCATTTAGTTCCAATGAATTTGAGGAGGAGCTAGTGTCTCCATCATCATCAGAAACTGAAGGCAACTTTGTCTATCGAACAGGTAAGTGAATGGAGTTTGTTTGTTTGTTTTAAACTGCCTATTTTGGCCAGAATTTAAATGGAGCTCGAATTTTGCTATACAGACATGAATCTTGCTGTTGTTATTTTGTACATGCCTCAAGAAGATTTAGATTGTGCCTTTCATTGCAATACTTGATCTGAGTAGGACTGGGGAAGAAGGCTATCTCTCTAAGGAGATACAGGTGGACTTTCGTTTAATGAAGGTGTACTTTTGGAGGGGTGAGTTGACGATGACCTTTTTGAACAAAGAGCTCTGAAAAAAAGATATACGATGGGAAAGGCTCCGACCTGAGCGTCCATTCTTGTTTTTGCCACTTTTTATCTGTGTTGTATTGATCAATAACTTAATATTCAATCAATAATCAGTAATGATAACAACCTAGGTTTTACAAGATAGTTTACATACATTAATTCACTGAACTCTCACAATGGGCTCTTATAGGGTGAGGGCTATGGGTATTATTCTCCCCACTCCATAGATGGGCAGTCTGAGCTTAAGGAGGTTAAGTTACTTGCTTATGAGTAAGTTACCTAGTTACTAAGTTAAGTTGCTTAGCTACTAAGCCAGTGGACATTTGACTGCAGGACTATCCATCAAAGAGTTCAAGAAAGAGTGGAAATGGAAGCCAGTCTTGTGATTTCTTTGGTATAGGGGACTCCTAGGTGATGAGGCACCCTGCCAATGCAGAGCTACACCCTCCCTACAACTTCTAGTCAAAACAGAGGCTAGAGGTAACTAGCGGAAAAAGGATTGAGATGGGCAAGATGAAGCTGTTGAGAAGGGCACCATGGAAAAGACTGATATAATGAGTGAACTTAACTTTCAGATAGAGAAAAAAATTAAGCAATGACAGTTAAAAAGTTTTTATTCTGGTCCCAGTTACCCCTGATTTTTTAGAGAAGCCGAATATCTTCAAGGGAATTTGCACAAGGGGATTTAGGGTTTGAGTTCTAGGAAGTGTAATCAATACCCTAACTCTGAAAAAAGTAAAGGCAGAGTCTGCCCTAGAAGCATGGAGATGAGAATAAGTAAAGATAATGGTTATGGATGGATAGAAGTGAGTTAGGGGTGTGTGTGTGTGTGTGTGTGTGTGTGTGTGTGTGTGTGTGTGATATACCCTCCAAGAAAAAAAGCCTGTGTGTTTATATATGGATATATACAGTATGTTCCTGTATGTTCTAAGGCTTAGTAAATACACACACACACACACACACACACACACACACACACACACACACATTTATGTTTGGTGGTTTTTGGAGGATGGATTGTGTAGGTCAATTGAACTTTGCAAAACAGATTATGTCTCACTTTCTGATGACCTTTCCAAGAATTTCATCCAGAGACCAGTTTTCCATATTGAATACTAGAGATTCCAGTTAATTATTTAGTTAGCACTGTATTTAGAAGCAGAAAACCTAAGACTGAATGTTCTGTGATGGCCCTTTAATGAGCTGTATGAAGGAGAGAGTAAGACTAATCGAAGGGCTCTTAACCTGGAGTTCATGATCTGTTTTTTATTTTAACAAGTTTATTTTAAAATAATTGTTTTCCCCTGAAAACCGATATATTTTATTTTAGGCAATGAAAAAAACATGATTCTTGGAAGAGGTCCATAGGCCCTACCAGACTGCCAAAGGTTCCAGGACTGATGGACTAGAGCGCCAAAGTTTTTCCCAGTTCTGACATTGGGCAGTTTAAGGTTCCTTTAAAAAAAAAAAAAAAAGACAAATCATTACATCATTTCCCCAGTATGCTTACTGTTTGGAAAAAGCATACTACTTTCAGAGGTGGTAAAATATAAACTCTTAAGAACATTAGGCAATGTGCGTGCATTAGGGACTACTTTTTAAAGTTAAATGTCTAGGTCATTTAAGGTTTGTTTTTTTTCCCTCTAAACATTCCAAATGCATTTGGTCCATATTATGAGTTAATTATTAGCCAAGTTTTATTTTTAAATCAAAGCATTTTTAGTTACACAAGCTGAGAGAAAGCAGCTTAGACATAAAAACTTATTTCCCCCTACACATATATAATTAAATTTTGCTATAGTGGAAGAAAAAAAGTATTATAGCCCAGTACTTCAAGACCTGCTTGGGAAATTTCAGATTGACTGAATATAAACCCCTAAAGGATAGGAATTGTATCATTTTTTTGATTTTGTATCCCTAGCACCAGCACTATATCTGGCACATAATAGGCACTTAACAAATGCTTGTTTATTGAGGCATTGAGTTCATATCAAAACCTTAAAGAGCTGTCTCTCATGGAGACAGTGTAACAAAGCTATCTATTGTAGCATCTATAGGATTACCTAGAGTGT
This sequence comes from Myrmecobius fasciatus, assembly GCA_023553655.1. Lineage (NCBI taxonomy): Eukaryota > Metazoa > Chordata > Mammalia > Dasyuromorphia > Myrmecobiidae > Myrmecobius > Myrmecobius fasciatus. Next base: position 127,840 of record JAJPUD010001056.1, read on the forward strand.
CCCTCACTCTATGGAAGACTAAAAGAAGTATGGCAGCTTTCCTTCCTATACATGGCATGTTTAGAAATTCTTTTGGTTTCCTTCTAGCTCTTGCACAGAAATCTTGGAAATCTTTCTAGGATCTCGATAACCCTGAGACATTAAGACAACTTTGCATAGTGTAATGAAGTGTTCTAGACTTGGAGCTAGATGAGACTGGAGTTAGAATCCTGCCTCTAGAACTTACTGACCGTTGCACAAATGCCTTCCCCTCTCTGAGTGTCCATTCTTTCATCAGTCCAATAGAGACAATATTCCCTGTATTAATATCCTCTCAGGATTAAATGAGCTAGCAATAAAAAATAAGATAGCAATAAAAAGCTAACATTTACATAGTGCTTCAAAGTTCACCAAGAATTTGACATGTCATTTCATTCCCCACCCTTGCATCTGTCTTTGACCCAAGCTTAGTGCAAACAGCACAGAATATGGAGTCAAAGCAACTTGGGTGAAATCTCACTCCTTTTACTTGCTGCTTCTGGGATGATTATACATATTTTTGCTTATTATTTCACCCATCAGACTGTAAGCTCCTTGAAGTTAGGAGCTGTTGCCTCTTTCTGAATCCCCAGCAAAATGGTGCCATCCTGGCATTTAATAGGGGAATTAATATATTAATTAATTTACTGATTGATTGGTATACAGTAGGCACTTAATAAATGTTTGTTGACCGACTGAAGTTGGGCAAATCACAACCTCTCTGGGCCCCAGTTTCCTCATCTTTAAAATGGCATTGGATTAGATGGTCTTGAAGGTCTCATTTGATGCTCTCATTTGAACCTTACTAGAATCCTATGAAGTTGACAGAGAAGAGTTACCCTACTTTTCAGGAGATAAAACAATTTAGAGAAGGGAGGTGACTCATCTAATGAGCTCACACCTTTTGACTTTCATTCCAGTTTTCTCTCACTTTCCATATACTACCCCCACCCCTTCATTTCACTCATTTAAAACAAAAACAAAAACAAAAAAAACTTCCCAAAGAGAGAGAGAAACAGAGATAGAGAGAGACAGAGAGATAAACAAAGAGAAAACAACCAGCAGCCTAAGACTATAGTATTAATTAGAGATGTTACTGCAACCTACCAGAGCAAAGGCTTTTTTTTTTTTTTTTACTGTGAGTTGCCTCTACATCTGAAGTTTGAAACATTTATGAGAACAACATCTACAATTAGAAGTGGTTAGAATTAAGGAGATAATTGCACAACTGTATTTCTAAAAATAAAGGAAATATATTCACTCAGCATTTTGTTTTGGATGAAATCATCCAAATTGAAGTTTGCCAAATGCCCATGTAACAGGCAAGCTCTGGTTATTGTCCAGAAACATTACAAGCCACTTTTGTGATGTCAGATTATCAAATTATAATTTTCAGATGTAAGAAGAATTGGTTATTCCATGAAAAGCTGATTACATGTCTGTATAGCCAAGAAGCCCAACTGAACTTTTCAGGACATAGACCAAGCTTCAAATTTTACTCTGTAATCCCTGGGTGGGGTCCCTTTTCCCAAAAGGTGGCTAGATAAGGACAGATTTATGTTTACATAAAAAAAGGTCTCTCAGAGTTCCATCCTCCAGAGGCAGTGTCCCGCCCACATTCCTTTTTGGACACACTAGCCTAGGGGATACTACTGGCTTTGATTTACTTTGGCTGAGTAAGGAACCATTTCCAGCCTATCAGAGAACCAGAGGGTATCTGCAAGGATTAACACACTATATTATACACATACACATACATAAACACATATACACAAACATATATATACAGAAATATACATACAAAAACAAATATACATAAACATAAATATGTTTATGTGTTATATATACATAGACATCTGTCGGTACAGATTTAATCTTTCCCAATTCCAACACCATTGGCAGATCAAGTTCCCTATTCTCTGTTTTCTTTCAGAATCTAAAGATACCCTTATAGGGCTGTAGGGCTCTTCTAATGTTCCAATGTATTCCCTCCTGTAATATCAATTGCAAGCACCTGTATCTTACCATTATCATTTGACTATTTTCTTTTTCAATATGAACTATCCAATTGACATTAATTAGCTTTAACAAAGGTATATTTACTAAAAAGATATAGTACCCCCAAATAAAAATGTTCCCCCAGAATGGGAGTAGTGCCATTGGGGAGAGTGGGCTCAGACTTAATTTGTTTACTATTAAATAATTTGTTCAGTTGTTCCCTCAAATTCACTTCCAGCTGGACCAGATACCCCCTGGCCTATAAAATGTAATGTCTTTACTGAGTGTATTTAATGCTGAGTTGTATCTCACAGGTTATTTCCTTGGCTGCTATGCCAGTGATTCATTCTACTTGATTTCAGTATCCATGGCAATTTCTGTCATGGACATTCATCATTGATTTTCTAATAGTTCTTTAACTTTTTGGAACTCACAAGATTAAGACCTGGTTCGCTCCATGTCTGACCTTCATTTGTCCAAGAGCAGAATAGAATAGACCAACAGAGATAGAAGAATCTAAAATGCTATGTGTTCAAGGTCACATGTCAACCTGGAAGGGGAGAGTCAACCAATGGCACTACTTCTCTCCCTACCCAGAAGCTTGCTGTTCTTGCCTCATTTGTCACCAGGGAAAGAGAAAGCTTCAAAGTTCTTCTAATTGATGTCTTTTGTGTGGGCACTCAGTTCTGGGTCAGCAGTGAGGTAAAAGCTGTGGAATGAGTAGATGGGAAGCTACCACAGAATATCTAAATCAGAAATCAGAGCCCTTCCACCTCACATCATCTTCCATTTCTAGATGCATGTTCTCTAAGGCTCTGGGTAGCTAGTCAGCATCCGGAATACTGTGCATGTTTCAATGTGCACTGAGAAGTCCCCCATTATACTGCTTTACACTGAAATTTAGCTCACCTTGAATATTGGACTTCTCTTTCATCTGTGAAAGAAAAGTCTGAAGGATGGGAATTGTTAAGAGAAAACCTATCCACATGTTTGTAAGTTTTGAAAGAAAAAATGTAAATGAATCTTGAATAGTGGGGGGGGGGGAGAAGGGAATTTTGTAGGACCTAGGACTATGGGACCAACTTAAAGATCCTGTTGCTACTTCAGTCTTTAAGTATTTATGACACACAGACAATTCTGATTTGAAGCAAGTAGGGTCATTGTTTTTCAGTCTTGTTTGACTATTCATGACCTCATTTGGAGTTTTCTTGGCAAAGATAATGGAGTGGTTTCCCATTTCCTTCCCCAGCTCATTTTTACAAATGAGAAAACTCAGTCACCCAACTAAGACATAGTTTTAAATTCAGATCTTCCTGACTCCAGGTCCAGAGTTTTATTCACTGTACCACCTAGATATCCTAAGATTGCAGACTACGAAATGACTGTCACCTGCTATGCATTTTAGGAAAGTGGTTCCCTACTAGAAGTGGTGGGTAACCCCCTATGTCAAAGACATAGAGAGGCCAGATATAGAATAGGGAAAAGACTGAGCAAGTGTGCTTTGGTAACCATTCAATGGAATGGAAAGATTGGAAGCCAGATTCCAAAGGGCTAAGAAATAATTTGTTGAAGAAATGAAGACAATTAATACAAAATCTTCTTACTAGGAGCTTAGTAGTGAAAGATAAAAGAAATATAAAAAGGTTACTTGAGGCCATGGTGAGGTCAAATGGTCTTATTGAAGAATGAGGAAAGCTGGATGTATTTATAAGTAGCAGGGAAGCAACAGGAACCTGAAGGTGAAAGACAGAGGAAATTTATCTATGGGGCAAGTTTCCAGTGAGATAGAAGAAAATGAGATCAAAGACACAAGTAGAGAGGTTGGCCAAGAACCCTCTGACTGGGGCAAAGAACAGGTGGGTCCTGATTCCAATGGTACTTTGGTTTGGGCTCAGGGAGCTGGATAGGGGCAAAACTGGGTAAAGTTCTACAATTCAGGTCTTGGGCAGGATCAAAATACAGAAGCCTGAAAATTGAGAGAGAGAGAGAGACAGAGAGAGACAGAGAGAGACAGAGACAGAGAGAAGGGGGGGGGGATGGAGAGAGAAAGGAAAAGAGAGGGAGAAAGGGAAAGGTTACCTCATAGAGATGATTTATTTTAGAATTATGCCTAGAACCATCCATGTATCAGGAAAGCAGGGAATTCTTCCTTCTTTTCATTTTTCCTTCCATTTTCTTTTCCTCCTATCCCTTTGCCTCCTTCTCTCTCTTTCCCCCTTCCAACTTCTTTTCCTTCTTTCTAATTCTCCTCCTTTCAATGCCCCTCTCTACTGGCAAATATGTCTCACCTCCATCTCTTAGGACTTACATTGAGACTATTAGCACATAGCTCAGGTATATAAACATCTAAATAAACTAGACTAGGGATGATATTACACCATATATATAATGTTGTTTTTATGAGAAAATATTTTCTGAGTTCCATACAAATGACTTAAGACAAACTTTTGGCATATAATTGCTTGATTAGTTGGGGGTTTTCTGAAGTGTATAAATCATGTATTTTTGTAAATTCAAGCTTTTTAAAATGTACCAGCTGAGCTATTAAAAGAAATTCTAAGGTTAATCCTTTTGTAAAACAAATAATCTCTTCATAATATATCTCTGAGTATGTATGTGCATATACTTGCTCAAAATATATATTTCACTTGTTCAAAACTGGGGAGACCTTCTTGGAATGCAAGAGTGGACTCCATTGCAAGTTACTAAAAAATATTAAGCATTAAATGTGCCAATACTTCCTTTTGAACATTAATCTTCAAATACTGTTCTGTCAATTCATGGTCCTGTACATGTATTATGCACCCTTATTTTTAGTGAAAGAATCAAATATTCTCTATTTGAATTCTCAGACATTCCATTTCAGGCATGAAAATTACTGGTTGGCTCTTCAGTAGAATAGAATAAAATCCTCAATAGCTGGCCCAGCTAGTTATTTTTAAGGAATACCATGAAAATTGTCATAGTCCTTGGTTCCATATATGGCATACCACTCCTCCTCACTCATAAATGATGTGTTCCATCTAATTTAACTTTCCAGATAATCGAAGTTTACCCTTTAAACACCAAATCTTTTTCATACAAACCATTTCCATGGTTTCCAAAAATTGTGCTTCACATTTCTCTGCTTCCTTAAAAAGAGTAAACTCCAATAATAGCACCAATGGTACCATCTAGGTACTCTTTCCCAGTATATGAATGTGTAACTCTGGTCCTTGTCCTTAAGTTCACCATAGTGGACCAAGCAACATACTTCTTCAAGACCTCTTAATATTTTGTGTATATTAGAGTAATTTTTGGACTACACCTGTAATTCATTGGTTTAGAGAACTCTTGATAAGAAACTCCTGTTATCTTGACAGACCAATCAAGCCCTTTGGAGAGTTGGCCATGGTGCTGAGAAGTAAGGTGATTTGCCCAGTCATAGAGGCAGTATGAGGCAGAGCTTTGAATTCAGTTTTTCCTGACTACTATGCAATGCTGAGTATACTGAGTGATTTAACCTTTCCTCGACAAATCTGAGTCATCATTATGACACATCAGTCACCCATGGAACTAGGTTATAGTAGTGATATTCCCAGGAGTTATCTAGCAATTTATTTCTCCATTTTGCTTCTACTGCCTTGAATTTTTTTTCCCTTTTTGTTAGCTATCACAGCACAGGATTTCAACTTTTAGGATCTATAGACTTTTATTGCTTCCAGTCATTTATCCCAAACTTATAGATCAATAAGCTTAGTTTTACACACAGATATACTCAAATATCCTCTCTAGCCTCACAGAAGCCACAAACCACTGTTCTATAATCTTCCTTTCATGAAATGAAATTTTCATTTCAACAAACTTCATGGGCTCCCTACAGCCTATCAAACTAAGCCTTTGCCCCTTATACTGACATTCGATCAAAAATTAAAATGTAGGGAATTATTTAAATGACGTATCTTTTGGAGAAAGAGGAATGAAGTTACTTTTTTAAGTAAGAAAAAATTTGTTTTCTTTCATCCCCTCCCCATTAAAAAAAAAAAGAGAAACTAACAAATATGCCTATTCATGCAAAATAAATTCCCACACTGGCCATGTGCAAAAAAAAATTAAAAATTCATGTGTCATTCTGTACCCTGAGTCTAAAACACCTCTCACAGAAGATCAGTAGTATGTTTCATCATCAGTCATTTGGAATGATAGTTGCTCATTGTATTATTCAGATAAGCAATGCATTATTAATGTATCTAGGCAGACTAGAAAATCCCAAGTGATATAAAAAGCCTACAGTTTAGGAAATGAAAGTAAGCATAAAAATCAAGTACTGTGATTTACAGCTTAATTCAAGAAAGACAAGTATTAAAAATTAAGATAAATCTCAAAAAAAAAGCAAAATGCAAGCAAAAACTCAGAAAGAAGAAATGAGTCTTCCAAAGAGCTTCCACAAATAGATGATAATTTCTAATATTCTGAGTCTTATTTCAGGGCATTTAAAAAAATTGTCATGGACACATGTTCTGGTCTCATATGAAAATGAACTCTGATTCTTCTGAGGGATATTGAAAAGATTTCCCCAGGCTTTGAAAGAACATATATGCAAAAACAGTGTAATAAGAGTATTTGGATCCAAGGCTGGAATCAAGGCAATAAATATGAAAGGATAAGGAACCTACAAAACTTTGCATTTTTTGAGAGAAAGAAAAAGCAAGTGCTTAGAAATGTTGAAACAGTGGTTGTGTTTCTATGCCTCCAAATCTACACAGTTTAGCCGTTGTATTTGAGTAAAACAATTGTTGGCGGTTTTCTGATAAATTCTGTGCATTTCAACGCCTCCTGCAGTGGCCACATCCCTTGTGCAGTTTTATAGTGGGGCCGTTCATGCCACTATATTTAAGACTGTGTCAGTGTTTCCATTAAGAGACTTTTTCATTCCCTAGGGCTTCTAAGTCAGTCATAAAAATTCAAGCCAAGTGCAAAGCTGGCACAGAAAGGGGTTTATTCTCCTTCTGTGTATAGGACATTTAAGTGGGTAACTCCCAGTAACACTGAATTGAGTTAGTTTTGTAAACCGGCTACATTAGGTGACCAAATAAACTCTTCAAAGATGTCGTCTGCCTGGGAACAGAAACTCTGTGAAAGCATTTTTCCCTGTCAGTGAAAACAGCAAGGCATTCCCTTCACTGGTCATGGGAGTATATTTTCTTTATTTAGTTTGTAGCTGTTTTTTCCTCTCTGTCTCCCCACGTTGTTTCTAAAATTAAACAAGAATTTCTCTAGGTGAAAATTGGTCTTGTAGATGCAAAAATACTCTTACCCAGGAAAAATCTGCATCTTGTTCCAGACCAGAGTTTTGATATTTTTAAATTATGGAAACTTGTATTTTTGTTTACGATTGGAAATGATATAATTTATAATTACCTTAGCCCAAGTCTTAAGGAAGCAGGGGGAAAAAAAGGGGACGGTTTTCATTAATTTGTCCATTTTTAAAAATAAGACTTGACAAATTCTGGAATTGTTGTTTATATGAAGCTTGGCATATTTAAAAGACAACTGAATAATAGCTCCTTCTTTTCAACCTTTCTCTCCTTAATAATAGTTTTGGTACCTCATGACTAAAAAAATAATTAGAATTATAGACCCACAGAATGTGAGTTTTAAAAGGACTTCTGAGATCATTTTGGCCAAGCCCCTCACTTAACAGATGAGTAAACATGGAGAGTTTTATGATCATATATATTATATTACATAATATGTAATGTATTATGTTATAAATTTATAATGGTTGTTTTGATATACTGATTTCTTAATTCATTGGATGTATGATCGTTGCTCTAGGATACTTCATACTGCTTTACTTGCAGAAATTAGTGGTTTCAGGTGCTTACTGATGCATGCTTAAGTAAGTATATTTGATTCATAAATTTAGAATTAGGGAAATTTTGAGAGGGTGAGGGTAGGTAAGCTTTTTTGTCATTCCCTTGTTTCATTCCTACAGCTGAAAAGTTCTTGCAAGGGCTAAAGTTTAGCCCCACTTTGTAGTTTGTAAGAGGGAGACAGTGCCTGAGGATTTACAATTGGTTTTCAAAAGGGGGGAGATGAAATAAAAATGGTTTGGAGAATCCAATTCAATTTGACAAACATTTTAACATTCTTGATAGCTGAACACCAAAAGAACAAATCCCTCTGTGCTACTGTATGCTGTAGGCTACATGTAGAGAAGATCATTGGCTACTGCCCAAAAGTCTTGGGCTCAAATTCTGGCTTTGATATTTTACTACCCACATGCCTTTGGTGAAATCCCTTAGCTTTTTTGGGCCACCATATCCTCCTGTATAAGATGGGACCATTGGGCAAGACAGTCACCAGGTTTCCTTTGGGCTCTTAGACCTATGAATTTTTGCTTGCTGCTCTTCTGAAAAGTTGAGAGCCTCCCATCCATTCATCAAGAGGTCTCTTTGTAGGAAGGATAAAAGTTGTTACAGAGATTATCATCAGAAATGGATTTTTAAAAAAATCAGTGACGTTATGTCTGTCTTATGCCTGGAACTAAAAAACTGTTTAAAACATTGATGGAAGTTGGGAGCTTATTCTGCTCTAAGTATTTTTGCCCAGGCCTACACTGCCTCCTAGGTCTATACTCAGGCCTTGACATCCACCTAGACAGGCAGAGAAGGACTATTTTAAGGACATCATGCATTGATTTCCAATATTAACAGACCAGTAATCCAAAAGCAGCTCATTCCCCCCAAATTCTGGATTTAGTGTAATCTGGATAAGATGGTCAAAGCAAGTGACAACTCACATAGAAAATGTATGTATTTATTTTATATATTTAGGACATATGGTTGACTTTTTCTTCTTAAATATAAGAAAAATCTGTGATTTTGTTAATATGGGGGAACTCTTGGTATGGGTTTCAGCCCTGCTGAATGCAAAATAATGGTTTCTTAAAAGAACTATTTCAATACAAAGTGGAAAAATAAGCTAAAATAACAGATGAAATCATAAAGATAATGAGTAGTGATAGGTACAAACAAACAAAAAAAAGGATTTAAAAAGTAGCATATCCACAAAACCTATTTTGTTTTTCTGATGTTTCACCTGGTGGTCTGTATAGTGGAAACTTCCTTCTCCAGCCAGAGTCTCAGATTGGGATGAACAGATCCATCTAGCAATGTAGCAGAACCATTTCAAGTCAGATTGCCCTGTCCTGCCGAAAGTGTCATGATGACCCTAAAATATGCCCCTCTCTTAAGCACCAAACTCTAGGATCACTCCCTCAAGCTCCCCCCCCCGATTTAGACAACAGACACACAGAAGGCATGGCAGCATTCTGGCTCATCTGTCCCATGGCCAAGAGAGAAAGGATAGCTGGTTGGCAGAATCCAGAATTCCTTAAATGTTACTATGTCTTACACTTCTAAATGTAAAATCTCTGGCCAGGATGGAGCACTGGGCCAAATGCATTTGCTGGGATGTCTCAGCAGAGCACAGAGTGAGCTGCTTGCAATATGAGGGTAGAATGAGTTGGTCTGCACTTCAGGCAGAGGGATGAGTTGTTTTCCCTCCTTCATTGTTGTCTTGGTCACCACCATTCTTTCAATTTTTCCTCTCATTATTTCCCTTTTAGTCCTTCAGTCCCTCCAGCTGGACTGAAAGGGAAAAAAAGGAGTCCTTTCTCTCTACACCCTTGTCTGTGTGGAGGTCTCTCCCCGTCCCAGAGCAGGTTATTTTTGTCCTTTTAAAAAATCCTTGAACAGAAACATCTCTGTGTAGCTAAAAATATTTATTTCCTTTCAGAAATCTTCATTTATCTATTTCCCACCAGAAATTTGAAACATTTTTGAGCTGCTGTCAGGAATAATTCTTTTTCTCCTTGTTCCACCTTCAAATATACTGAAAAGGAAACTATCCCAACTCTTGAAAAAATAGTCCCCAAACCTCTGAGAGCTCTGCCTAGGACTGGATGTATGATTCTATAAAAGGCCCTTTATCCCTCGTGCCCCAAAATTATTCTCTAAGATGCTAAATTTTAGAGTAGTTGCTAGTCTACAATGGGAAAGAGGCTTTTCTCATCAGGAGTCTTCTATGTCAATGAAAGGGGAAAGGGGAGGTTCTTACTGTAAGAATGCTACAACAGAATTAGAAGAGTTCTGTAGTGAATTGGTGGATCTAGAGTCAATAAGTACTGATTGAAAGCCTTCTCTAACTCTTCCTACCTTTGTGATCATGGACAAAAATTATTTCATTTTCTTGGAACTCATTTGTGGAATTAGTAATACCTATAGAAGCTATCCTGTTATGAGAGTCAAATGAGAAAGTGTGTATTAAATCCTTTAAAAGGTAAAATGTGCTACATAAATGTTAGTTAATAATAAGAAGAATTAAGGAAGTATGCAGTCAAATCCAACCAACTTCTATTTGGGTCATACCCTCTCTCTCAAGTATTGAGCTTTTGCTAAGAGCCAGCATTTCTAGTGATTCTCTTGCCTCAGAATTATTATTGCTATTTTACAGATGAGAAAAAATGAACTTCTGAGAAGTTAAATTGCCTACTCATAGTTGCAAAATTAAATAAGTGAGAGACAATGTGGTATACTACATTGTATGCTGAACTTGGAGGCAGGAAAACCTGATTTCAAACCCCAATTTACAAACTTTCTGACTAAGTGATTTTAAACCAGTTACCTATACTCTGTGGTTCTCAGTTTTCTCATCTGTATAATGGGGATTATAGTAATACCTTCCCCAAAGGATTGTTGTGAGGTTTTGAATGAGATAATTTATATAAAGTGTTTTGTGAAGCTTACAGCACTTTATAAATATGAGCTATCATCATCATAATCTTTTTGAGAGTGTGAATAAAAGGGGTTCTGGGATAAGTCATTACTCTGGAATTACTTGGTTATATTTCATTTTATATGGACCATTACTTGGGCAGATAATATGATTGCTTTTTTTGTAACTGAGTAAAAATATTAGCATTTAAGCTCATTTTCTGTTGAATCACTAAAAGTATCTTCAGGAGTGAACAGGACAGATTCCCATATAGTCTTGGATTCTTGGTCTAGTTCTGCATGTTTTGAAAATTTTTCATTTCATGTAGATTGGACATTATGGATTTTTAGGATGGTGTTATGATGTGATGATGATGATTCTTATTGTCATCTGATTCTTCTCATTTTTTCAGTAGAATTCAGATAAAAACAGTCCTGGTACAAGTTGCTATCTTGTTATTATTCAACATTCTACAATCTATTACATAGGATAAAACGGGTGATTTTATAGTTGACTGACAATATTAGGAAACAAGCTTATTCTCTGTCAGCTCACTGGAAGCATCCTGTATTGTTACAATTTGTAGTCAAAGCTGGGAGAAATTAGATCTCATCTGACTTCAAGTACAGGATTTCCTCCAATATAGAATTATCCTGATTGATAAGATGGGTCCAGCTATATCAGATTCAGAAATACTGAGGAGGAGAGAGAGCAGGGCACCAACTAGATATGTGGCTAAGAGTAGCTGCAAGAATGCCAGGCAGAGCAAAGGTGGATGCCAAAAGTGAAATTAAACATAAAAAAAGCAAAAGGATGGGATTTTCAGGAGAATTCTATCAAATTTTGAGTCTCACAATTCACAAATTATTCTCAAAAATTGCTCAAGACCCTTCCTACAATCCTTTTATGAGACAGGTATATTACAGGCCAATTTCATTAATGGACATTGACTCAAAAATTTTAAACAAAATCCTATGAAACATTGGGATCATTTGGGATTTATACCAGGAAGGTGGATATGGTTCAACATTAGAAAAACAATCAACACAATTAATCATATTGAAAACAACCAAAACTGCACGATCATCTCAATAGATTCAGAAAAAAGGCTTTGATAAAGTGCAATACTCTTTTATGCTAAACCCCTCCAAAATATAGGCATAAAGGGACTTTTAAAAAATATTAGAAAAAGAATCTATCTAAAGCCAAACGCAAGGATCAAGTCTATTGGGTGATACACTAGAACATTTTCCTATAAATATGGTGTTAAAGCAAGAAAGCCCACTCTCCCCAGTATTATTTAATCTAGCAATAGAAATATGAGACGAGAAAGGAATTAAAGATAGGTAAAGAAGAGATAAAATTTTCCTTATTTGTTGTTGACATGATAATTTATTCAAAAAACCCTAGGGAATAAGCAAAAATACTAATAAAAAAAATAATAACTTTAGCAAAGTTGCAGGCTACAAAATCAATCTTCAAAAATTAATAGCGTTCTGTATAATAACAATAAAACACAAGAAGCAGTAACATAAAAGAAAATTCCATTCCAAATAATTACAAAAATGCATAAAATATCTGAGGTTTAATTTCTCAAAGTGCACAAAAGAGTTGACTAGATTCAATTAGAAAGTGCCCTTAAATAATTTTTTTTTAAAAATTGAAATAGCTAGAAGAATATTCAATGCCAATGAATGTCATGCCAACATAATAAAAATGGCGATTCTATTAAAATTAGTTTATACTTTTAATGTATATCAAATTACCAACAGGATAATTTAAAGAATTTGATAATATAATCACAAATTCATTTGGAAAAATAAAAGATCTAGAATATTCAGAGAAATAATAAAAACAAGTATTGAGGCATAGCACTTCCAGATGCCAAACTATATTATAAAACAATGGTCATCAAAAATATCTGGTTTTGGTTGAAATGTAGAAATTAATGAAACAGACTAGACAAGAGAGATTCAGAAAAAAAAGTAGCAAAATGTTTAATAAAGTGGAAAACAAATTACTTAGGAAAAAAACTCATTATTCCTTCAAAATTGCTGTCTAAACTGCAAAACACTGTGGCAGAAATTAAGCTTAGACCAACAACTTACACCACATACCACAATAAATTCTAAATAGTTAAGTGACCTTACTATGAGAAATTATATTACTAAAAAATGTTAGAAGAGAAACAAATCATACATCTCTCACATCTATGGTAAGAGATGTATTTCTAATCAAATGAAGGTAGAGGAAATTATAAGAAATGAAAATATCTTTAATTATTGAAATTGAAAAACTTCTACCCAGAAAATATTAATACATCTTGGATAAGAAAGGAAATGTTCAGATGGGAAAACTCATTATATCTAATTTCTCTATTTATATACAAGGGTTTGGTATCTGAGATATGTATGTATGTATGTATGTATGTATATATACACATACATACACATGTGTGTATATGTATGCATGTATGTGTGCGTATACATAGACATTTACATTCCTTAATAGATCAGTGGTCAAAGATATAACTAAATAGTTCTCAAAAGAATTGCAAATTATTCACAACCACCTGAAAAAAATGCTCCAAATCTAATAATAAAAGAAATGCAAATCAAAGCAATCCTGAAGTTTTACCTCATGCCCTGAAAATTAGCCAAAATGACCCAAAATGGAAACAGTCAATGTTGGAGAGCTTGTGGAAAGATAGACACATTAATCTATTATTGGTGGAGTTGTAAAATGATACAAACATTTTGTAAAACAGTTTGGAATTATGCAAAGAAAGTGACTAAAATGTCCTTGCCCTTTGAACCAAAGACTGCATTACTGGTCTGGTACTCCAAGGAAGCCATCAGTTAAAAAAAAAAAAAAAAAAAAAAAAAGTCCCCATATATTCTAAAGTACTTATAGTAGCACTTTTTGTGATAACTAAAATTTGGAAATAAAAGATATCCATCAACTGGGGAATAGCTAAACAAATCATGGTAAATTAATGTTATGGAATATTACTATGCTATAAGAAATGAAAAGAACAACAACAAAATTATAAAGCTCAAGTTTCAAAGGAAGAGAGATGGCATCCCTAACCTACTACCCTTTTGTGGAGGTGGGAGGTCCACAAGTGTTAGATGTTGTACATTTTCAGACTTTTTCAATGGATCAATCAGTTGTGCTGACTTTAAAAAGTATTCTATAAAAATTCTATTTGTCATATGAAATAGCTCTGTGGGGACCAGAAAGACAAGGGAGATTTAACAGATGAGGAAACTGAAGCTGTCTACAGGAAAAGAACAAAGTGGGGCCGGGGGGGGGGGGAAGAAGGGAGGAGATCAGCAATTTCAATTAGAATTAAATTAATTAATTTAGATCCAATATCATCAGAGGAACTCAGAAAGATTGATGTTAAGACACTTCAGGGAAGTCTTTTGAATGAAGTAGATAGGTGGAACATCTAATATAAGGCTCCATTCAGAAAGATCCAAGTCTGACCTCTGATACTCAGTAGCTGTATAATCCTGGGCAAGTCATTAAATGGCTGTTTGCCTCAGTTTCTTCATCTGTAAAATGGGCATAATAATCACAACTACTTCCTAGAGTTGCTGTGAGGATTAAATGAGATAATAATTGTAAAGGGCTTAGCACAGTGCTTGGCACATAATAATAATAATAATAATAAGCATCGTTAATATCTCCTCCCCCTTCCCTTTTAGAAGATCATAGATATAAGACTGGAAGGGTCTTAGAACATACTAGTCCAACCCCTTCATTTTACAAATGAGAAAAGTGTTAGAGATTAAGTGATTTGCCTAGGATCACATAGCTAGCATCTGAGGCTAGATTTGAACTCAGGTGGACTATCCATTAGTGATCTGGCATGGTATAATATTCAGGGGAGGCTTCTATTGTATTGTATGCTTTAGATCTGTGGGCCCCAAGTATCTTTAACTGTATAAAAAGTAGTTAAAATTCTTTTGAACATTCACCCTTACTATAAAGATATTTATTTAATTACTGTGTGAGCCTGGACAAATTGATGCCCCAAATCACCCTCTAAGACAATGGATGCAGAGAAGTCATTGACATATATCAGTAGATGTAGAACCTTATCTAGGAAGTTCCTTGAACCAATGACATCATAGATCTAGTACCTATTCCTCTGAATCTTACATGCTGTTACTGTATTAACATATTATAGTAAAAAAAATTTAAATTTGTGTTTAAAAAACATTTAAAAGGTTGATATAAAGAAAAAATAGCATTTAAAAAATATTTTATTTCATTTAACAGTACCCAAAATATTTTATCTGCAGTAAATAATATTAATAACAATTTAAGTAAAAATCAAATATGCTTCATTCTTTTTGAAAATAATTTTTTAACATTTTGTAATATAGCCATTCAAAGGTCTGGTTTGAAATTCAACTTATCTCCATACTTGTTTTTAAAAAGGTTTTACTGCTGAAAAGATAGCACACAAAAATAGATAGATCCCAAATGAAAAGGCCACAATTAAGTATACCCAGTTATACAATTAAACAATTGTATTGTACAGTTATAAGTATGCCCAATTATAATCGGGTATACTTAATCATAATATACATTGTTCAGTCTTCTCCACCATTTATGCAAATCTTTTTGTTGAAATTTGACTAGTAAAAGTCTCTCTTCCCTAATGCCAGTTAATTATTCTTTCAAAGGCTATTTTTCCTTATTTCTTTATCCAAAAATACTTTAAAATTTTTTAATAAATGGTCTGAAACCCACTAGAAATGCTCATTAAAAAAATAAGTTAGAAAATATTGTTTCTAAAATTTTTAATATGCAAGTGTCAATTTTTATAAGTATAATTTTATACACATTTTGGGTAATAAAACATTGAATTTTTCAGTGTTTCGTTAATTTCAAAGGTATCATGCTATCAGCTAATATCTCATATCTCAGTATATAATAAATTTGAAGTGATCTTATTAACAATAGTGAAGGCAAATATGCATTTCAAACAATTTTCTTAAAATGTAATTTTTTTTTAGCCAAAATTTTCCCCAGATTTAATCGAATGAAGGGTTCTTAACGTTTTTACATGTCATGGACCTTGTTGAGGCCTATCCCTTCTCAGGATAATGTTCTTCAGTGTATAAAATAAAATGCATAGGATTTCAAAGAACCCTATTAAATTGAAATATAGTCATCAAAATATTTTTAAAGACTAATTCACAGTCTTCAGGTTAAGAACCCTGAATTAAATCATCATCTTAGTTTTGCATAATGTGGCTGAGAAAGAGCTTATATTTAGGAGCAGAAATGTCTGTTTGCCATTTCCCTGTTCACTTATGTTCATGTTATCAGTATTTTGTTAAATCTATAGTTCACAGAAGTCTTTTTTAAAAGCCATTTGTTCATTTTGTGAGGCTTAGTTTAGTTTAAACTCAAATATACATATGCATATATATATATATATCACAAAAACATTTACTTGGGCTGCAGTATATCATAATAAACCAGTAAACTGAAAGTGAATGAATGAGTGATGAATAACTCCACTATGAAACTCCCTCCCTTTTACTCACCCCGAGTTGGGGAGCTCCCATTCTTCCCACAGAATTCCTTTCATATTGTAAATGACATGGCCATCTCACATATGGACTAAATGAGACTTTTAGTACCAATCTTTGTATTAAATATTAGTAAAATTAGTTTTTTCTTATATTTTAGGAGAAAAATACAAATACAAGTTCTGATATTTTCCAAATAATATAAACATAAATATATGCATCCTCCCTAGGGTTCATTTTATATATATATATATATATATATTTTACATACCCTTCTTCAATATATACTCAATTTTTAAACCTCTTCCATTTGTAGGGTGAGGGTGGGTCGAGGCAAGGAAATAGAACCTCTTTAAAAGACATTTAGTCTTTGTACAAAAACAAATGAAGTACTGTAGCCAAAAGAGGTCTTATGTATAGGTCTCCTGGAATTTTTTCATGTATAAAGAAATAAGGAAAAATAGCCTAATCTCAGAGAGCCATTTTGCATTAAAATCACTTAAGGTTTGGGGCTGAAAGAGAAGGGGTCCTATTAAAGTCAAGCCTTGATAAATTGGAGCGTTTGGCATAAGCATTGAATTTCTGGCTAATAAAGAGTTAAGCAGAGATCCATTTTTGGTTCATCCTTAGTTGCTGAAACTCTTTCTAAAATGTGTTAGTCCACTTTCTCAAGTACAACGTAGTGAATGAACTTAAACGAAACTTTTTCTAGTGATCTAGAATCTTTCCATGCTTCTGGGTAATTTGGACATATGCTATCATTGTAAAAACAACAACCAAACCAAACCAAAAAAACTCTTGTACTGATCCTACACTATAATATAAAATTACCTTTTTTTTTTTTTTAAATAAGGCCTAGATAGAAGTTTGATTTTTTTGTCATCATTTGCTGCCTTTTTCCAGGCCTTGCTTCTTGTAGACCATTTTTCAGCTGAGTACTTCCTCATTGCCCAAGAAATACTCATTCACTCATTGATTTCTTTGAAAAGTAGATTATAGGTTGTTTTTTTTTAAAATGAGTTAAACCAGGATTCTAATTAATTGGTTGTTTTACTGTAAAATATTAAGCCTTACTTCTTTCCAAGGTCTCTGTGATAAACGACTATGTCAGTTTCAGTATTTTCATTTTCCAAAAGGAAAAACTGAGATATCTGGAATTAGTAGAGAAAAAAAAGTATTTACAGCATAACGTAATTTATTTTATAAGTCCAGTTTTTGGTGTGGAAACAAAAGATTTTTTTGGTAAGATGAAGTGTGCGTGATACTTTAACCTGAGATCCTAATTTGTATCTTTTTTTCTTTCAGTTTTCCTTTTTTGTTTATTTAGAGGCTAGAAAACACATTTACAGATAACCAATTTGTGATGAGGTTAATTCCTGAATAATTAAGACAGTATAATTAATATAGGTGTTTATGATAGATCTTATCCAAAGTATTTCATTTTTTCCCAATATTGGGTATTCCCAATTCCCAATATTTCCCAAAATAAGTATTTTACAAGAATTATAATTTGAGTGCCTTTTTAATTCCATTTAAGTAACTTTAGCTCTACTACTAAAAATACCATTGACTTTAATATTTTCCTCAGGCAACATGTACTTCTTCCCCATCTTTATAGTATTTTCAGGAATCCACATAATTAAGATCAGCAGTGTCTGCAAATGTCAATAGGTAGACCACCACAGTCGTGTGCACATCCTTTGCAATAATAGAATGATAATAAATGAATGTGGATTTTTACCCCCCACAAAAGGTTTAAAGGATGTTACCTCTTGTATTTTCTTTAAAAAATAAGGAAAATAAGGGGACAAAGAGGCCATGTGTTGAACAAGATTTTGAAATGTCTTAATATCACATTTGGCACACATAAGGGGTATATTCAGAATCAGCATTAAATAATGAATAACACAGTAAAATGCTTCAAGATTAGAAATATACAGTAATTGCTTACAGAGAGGAAAAAAACCTGTGATAGATCGTATGTCACACATACGTGACACCTAATGATGATGAAGCCTTTCCAACCTCCAGTGCTTAAAGTAAAGAGCTATATATAATTTAGTTAGTAAAAATACATCGCAGTTATAATAATATGATAATAGTGGAACTTGGCAGTGGAGAAACTAATAAATACTACACTTCTGAAATGTGACTAGACTCCAAGTACATGGTATTTTACGGTGTAGTTAAGTATGTGGCAGGACATGCTAGACCTCGATTTTCTTTTTGTCTTTCCAGTGGAAAAGTCAAGTTCTTTGTTTAAATGAGTACTGTGGGGATTTTTTTTTTTTTTTAGTAAAAACAAGGAGCTAAAGAATTCCATTCCTCTTTGCCAACTTATTTTCCCCCCAAGTCAAATTATCAATTAATGGGGAATTAAATAGCAAATGCTATTTTATTCTCCTTTTAACTTGTGTTACTTTGGTAATTTCTAGCTAGTGTACAAATCAAGGTGAATTAAAACTTGGGCTATAGATTTGAAAGATACTACAAAAATAAGAATATTCTTGTTCAAAGGCACTATGATGTTCCATGAGCAATTGGATTCAATAAACATTTGTTGTCTGGCAGCTCTCTCTATCAAAAGCTTGTATTGTACTGAGGAAAACAATACACCCAGGGATAAATAATTGTAAGCAAAATATGTACAGAGAGTGGGGGAGTCACTAAAAAATGTTAAAATCAGGAAAGGCCTCCTGTAGGAGGCAGCACTTGAGCTGAACCTTTAAGGAAAGTAGGGATTCCAAGAGGCAGGGATGAGAAATGAAAATATGGAAAAGCAAGTGCGATGGACTAGGCAAAAGCTCAGAGGTGGGAAAGTAGACCAAAAGGCTTTGCCTAAATTTATATACTTAATCTCATTGTTGCAGATTTTCAAAAGATCTTTCTTATCGCCAAATACTCTTTTACCTACTTTTTTTTTCTCCCTTTTACTTTCCTTAATCAAGCTCTGGATCCGTTTGTGGCTTAGTTGTTGGAATTCAGGGCCATACTTCTTTGGCTCCATCCAGCATGAGCCTGAAAATCGCTTTTCTCTGGGTTTTCCCTCTTTCCTTGGGGAATGATATTTCAAAGTAACTTGCTTTTCTAGCATAAGAACATGTGGAAAAGTGGTTGCTTAGACAGTAATGATTTTCAGACTATTTCTGACCATCATCCCAGGGCAGCAAGTGTTTTCCAGTTCTTTGGCAACTCTTCATTTGCCCCAGACAAATACATTTGAGAAGAATCTAGGTGGGCATTTGTATAATAAATAGAGTATATTAATAAACAACAACAGAGGGCTGTGAGCCCTTTCAATCACCAAGGGACTTAATAACACTCTCATATCACCAATATTTAATAAAAGGCAGCCAGGTGGAACAATGAATAGAGCACTGGCCTGGAGTCAGAAAAGCCTGAGTTCAAATCTGGCTTCAGACACTCTTACTTATTAGCTATGTGAGCTTAGACAAGTCATTTCACCCCATTTGCCTCAATTTCCTCACCTGTAAAATGAGTTGGAGAAGGAAATTGCAAACCATTTCAGTGTCTCTGCCAAGAAAACCCCAAATGGTATGACAAAGAGGTAGACACAACAGAACAACAATATTTATTAAGTACTTTATTTGTCCAAGACCCAGAAGGGTAGGGGGAGAATAGTTGAATAGGTAAAGATTGATGGAGGGGGAAAACACATGATTTTGCTGTTGGAATCTATTGTGGAATGAACATCTAGAAAAGGGAGGAGTTTGGGAAACAGATCATAAGCCTAGTTCTATCTTTCCCAAAAACAGAGCAGCTAATCCCTGCTTGACTCACCTTAGTGATTATTTTATCCTGAAAATGATGAGAAGCCTAGAGACAAGTAACAGCTCCCTCCTCAAATCTGTGATAAAACAAAGGAAATCAAGGCTTCCTGAGATTCTGGGAAGGCTGACGTCAAAGACTTAGAAGGATCAATAGGATCCTTGGAACTAAAACAAGGCAATTCAGCTTAGGAGTAATGAGAAAAACTAAAAAATGAAAATCTGGAGAAACTAAGATAAAAATAAAACAATCCTTGCCTTCCAAGAGCTTGCCTTGTATGGGAGAGACTATATATATATATATATATATATGTACATATATATATATATATATTAATTTGGGGACTCCAGAGAAAGATGACATTTATAATGGACTTTTCTGCAATATTGGAGTTGGTAAACACTCAGTCATGGAGTTAAATTAGGAACAAATAAGCATCTCAATCTGTTTTCCCACTGGTGGCCTGCTAGAGGGTCAAGGCCAGATGTGAATTTAAGAAATAGGACAACCTCCAGAAGTTACTTCTTCTTTAGAGTTCTAGCCCTGTTTTCCCACCCCTAGTGAATGGAACTCAGTCTGGTCTTCATAGACTCGTTAGTATATCCTTGGAGCAGAATTAATGACAGACCAACTATTCCATTGATCTCCAATCTTCCCTCTCCATCTTGAATTCCTTGAAATTCATGAAATAGTTGTGCCCTCTATAGATATCTATTATAATATAGGTTTAATTCTTTCCTTTGACTCCCTTGGGTCATTAAGCCAACTCTGCAAATTGCAATGGGCAATAGCAATATTTTCAGGGCCTCACCATGTAGGGAAGCTATGTGAATAAAATGGAGCAAAGCACCAAACACACACACACACACACACACACACACACGTTTAGTAAGGTTCAGGATTTTCACAACTCAGTACAAGAGAACACAAAAAAATAGTAAGCCAGATTTATTGAGATGACATTTTTAATTCAATTCAATAAACAATGAGTATTTTCTGTGTGCCAGGTACTATGCTAAGTGGTTTTTTTTTTTTTAATTTACAATAAAGAAAGGCAATCACTGAAAATGGAAAAGAGTGTGGTGGATCACTTGTGCAATTGGGCACTGGGCAAAACCGAAAGTCTTAGAGGGGTTTATGAAGGTTCTTATCTAAATCCACCGGAACCCAGAATTCAGGGGAGGAAGGAACTCAGATTTAGGGCCTGGTATTGATTCATGGCAGTGGAGGACATGGAGAGAAAGACTCTTGGGGAATTGTCAACTAATTAACCATTAAATTCCCAGAAAGTGGGGAAGGAGCTTTCTGTTGTTCCTGGTAGTCTTTCCCTGAAAGAATGACTCAGGGGAGTTGACTTTTTCCTGGGGCTCCTCCATATAGGAGGTCTTTATCTTACCTCAGGTTGTTTACAATTCTGGCCTGAACTCTGGCTCTTCAGACCCCAAACATTGGGACCATGGTCGATCCGTTAGGTAAAGCCCTGTTATATAGATATTCCCCATGTTTTTTTAACCTTCCTTCTCTCTATACTTTTCCCTTTTAGCACAACCAGCCCAATGAATTCTCACTCTATTTTCTATCCCTATCCCTTCCCTGAACATCAGTTCCACATCTTTCCCTCAATCCCTGCTTCTCCTTCAGATCTTCCTAGATGTCAATTTTATCACTAAATCCTCAATCTCTCTGGCTTGAAACTGGGAAGCATTGAAGCAGTGTTGACTTGGGGATTAGGGATATCTGAGTTTAGATCCTAAATCTGATACTCACTGTATGGGCAAATCTTTTAACCCCACAGTACCTCAGTTTCCTTATCTGCAAATAGAGATAATAATGCCTCACAGGGATTTTATGGATCTCAAATGAGATAAATCAGTCAATAAGCACTTATTAAGTGTCAGCTATGTTGAAAGTGTTGAGGACCCAAAGATGAACATGAAAAACAGTCTGTCTTCTCAAGGAGTTTATATTCTAGGTGATATAGCAGATAGAGCAACCATCTTGGAGTCAGGAGAATCTGAATTCAAATCTGGCTTAAAACACTTATTATGTCTATGTAATCCTGGGCAAGTCTTTTAACCCTGATTGCTATGCCTCCCACAAAAGAGAAACATTCTTGGGAGATAATGTATATGTTTTAAACCCCTCCATCTTCCTTATCTCCATGCCTAATGGTAAAGTCCCATATTTATAATATCTCAAGTGCTGGGTTAAAATCTCATCTTTGTGTGGGAAGTCAATAACACCTCTGGTCCTCAGTTTTTTCGTCTGTAAAATGAGGAGATTGAATGGATGGACTCGAAGATTCCTTCTAGATCTAAAGTTATGGTCCTATCTTTTCAATGGTGCAGTGGATCAAGTATCTGCCTACAGTCAAGAAAACTCCTTTCTCCCCAGATCAATCTTCAGATACTTACTAGCTACGTGACTAGTCGATTTATCTTATTTGCCTCATTTCCCTCATCTGTAAAAGGAGCTGGAGAAGAAAATGGCAAACCATTCCACTATCTCTGCCAAGACATTTTCCAAATGGGGCCATAAAGAGTAGGACGTGATTGAACAAAAACAACAAATCTCTTACTACAACTCTTTTAAGTTTAAAACCATGGGCATTATTCTCTCCCTTTTGCAGATGAAAACATGATGTTTAAAGCACGTCACACTAGTAATAAGCACTAAAGAGAGGACTGACTTACAGGTATTTCCTGATCTTAAAACCAGGACTCCATTCAATAAATTCTGCTACATTCTCTGGTCTTCCTCCATCCTGCTCCAAAGGTGGAAGTAATTTAATTCACTTCAACTCTTAGCATTTTATTAGAACATTCTGATTTATATAGCTATTTGTCTACATTGTTTTTAAATTTCCCATTAAACTTGGATTCCCCACCCCCACCACCTCCCATCCCTGAGCTTGGGCATGAAATTGTTTATCAGAATCCAGTTGGCAGACCTAGTTTGTGTGAAGCAATCAAGGACGGGGTGTGTGTGTAGGGGGAAGGTATCTCTTGAGTTAAAGGGTCAGACAGAACAAGCAACTAAGGGAGTTGAATCTGAAAGTGAATATAATCACAAATCAAACAGTCTTCCAGCTGTGTGGGAAAAGTTCTTTTAGCTTGTTTTGTTTTGGTCTTGTCTACCTCAAATTCCAACAGATTGAGATAATGACTACCGTCAATAGCCTTCTCTTCCCATACCAAATAAGCAAAAAATAAAAAACAAAACTGTGTTTCATATGCCTTAGCTCTGTCTAATCCATTCATTTAGGTACTCAGATACAATTTAATCAAAAGTTATATTTATGTACACTATATTTGTGTAATTTAGCCTAATATTACAGTATATTTGTGGGATTATTTACATTTATAGAGGTCTCTGTCCATTCTTTTTCTGAATTGAATTGAATCAAATATAATAAACCTGACATATATAGATATCAGGTAACTCTACAGAATGTATGCCAAAGGCAGCAAGGGAGATAATTTTCAATCGACCTTGGCAGATGTGTAAAGTATGAATGTTCTGTCTTTAATGCCCTTTTGTCCTTCCAATCATATCTCCTTGTGCTTTTCCCTAGCTTCTGGCTACCCATTTAACTTCATAATATGACTTTCCAAAATCTCCAAGATAATACTTCACAAAGATGTTCCTCAAGGATATTCTTCCTTTGCACTAATCAAGACTCTACTCCCTTAATCCTTTAGTACAAATTATAGTGGGGAATTAACTTCATTAAAGAAATTCATACTAAGGTGTGAATTGCTATTAGAGTTACCTATCAGCAATAGGGATTTTACATTTTTAAAAAAAGGAACCTAAAAACCTAATTGATTCTCTAGGTGGTCGACTAAGTTAGAGATATTTTTAATCAGAGGTCTTTTGTGGTGCTTGCTCCTTTCCCTTTCTAAGTACTCCTAACTTTAATATCAGCCTTATCCTTCCCATTCTTTTCTCTTATCTTCTTTTCATCTCTCTCTCACCCTGTCTCTCTCTCTCTCTCTCTCTCTGTCTCTGTTTCTCTGTGTGTCTCTTTGTGTCTCTGTCTCTAACTCTCTCTCTCTCTCTCTCTCTCTCTCTCTCTCTCTCTCTCTCTCTCTTTCTCTCCCAGAAGAGAACAGGCCAATTGACACTGTATTTCTGAAAGGCTGATAATGCCTACTGTATATTGGATATCCTGATCCACTCCTCCCCAACCTAGAACAGACTATTCCCTTCAAATTCTCCATTTCTGTATGTTGGGAGTAAAGTTGGTTACTTCAAAAAAAAATTCCCTTTCTTCCTGAGACACAAGAAAGGTGAAAGATCCCAGACACTTAGGAGAGAATGTAGAACATGTTTGTGATGGAAGTGATGAGTGTAGGAACTCTAGAAGGAGGCATACATCTCTGCCAGTGTCCAGAGAACTATAGAGAAGAAGCACAGCAGGTGGAGGACTGATTTATTTGAATAGAGAGGTGATTGGATAATGGGGAGGAATACCTTTTCAGAGCACATTTTCACTTATCAGAGAAAAGTAAGAGTAGTATCAAGTAGGAAACAAAGTAGGGAGAGACTTGAGACAGGAAGAACAAACTCTTGCAATAGTCCAGGTGAGAGTGGATATGGACCTGACCAGGATGATTGCTGCATGAGTAGTGGGGCATATATGAGAGGTATTGTGAACATAAAAACACAAGCTATATATAAGCACTATATATATACACACATGCATATATATATATATATAGTAGATATGGGATATAAGAGAGAATGAAGGTGAAACTTATGTTGCAAAACTGGGTGTGCATCTATCAGTGGTACCACATATTACTTTCATAGACCACAGCTAGCTACCATTATTAGGAGTCAAAGTCTTCCTCATGATTAGATTTTCCAAGAAAACAAACCCAAAGTTTTGAGGGAAGGGCAGGGAGCAGTGGAGCAGGCTAGAACTTGTTATAACTCTTGATTATTTAACTTCAGATATTATACCCTGGTGTTGTTTTTGTTGGTCAGTTGTTTTCAGGCATGTCTGACTCTTTGTGATCTCATTTAGGATTCTCTTGGTGGAGATACTGGAGTAGTCTGTCATTTCCTTCTCCAGCTCATTTTACAGGTGAGGAAACTGAGGCAGACAGGTTAAGTGACTTGTCCAGGGCCACACAGCTAGTGAGTATCTGAGGCTAGATTTGAACTCAGAGAGATGAATCTTCCTGACTCTAGAGCCAAAGCTCTATCCCCTGCACCATTTAACTGCCCAATGCTGTCCTGTAAATTTATGCCTTTTATGTGGAGAACAGTTGTGTCAAGATTTTTTTTGCGTGTATGCTGAGGCTATTGGGGTTAAGTGACTTGCCCAGGGTCACACAACTAGGAAGTGTTAAGTGTCTGAGGCCAGATTTGAATTTAGGTCCTTCTGTCTTCAGGGCTGGTGCTCTATCTACTGTATCACTTAGCCACCCCTAAGATTTTTAGTTAAGAAGACCTGGATTCAAATCCTATTCTTACCAACTCTGTGATCCTATTCAAGTCACTTCCTCTGAGCCTCTTCAATTATAAAATGGAAATAATACAAATAACTACCCATCTCAAAGGGCTGTGCAGTTTCAATGAGGTAACCCATGTGAAACACTATGTAAATTTCACTTCTTATTAATATATATATATATATATATATTTGCTGAGGCAATTGGGGACTTGCCTAGGGTCACACAGACTTCTTATTAATATTATTCCTGAAATATTTTATGTGAAGTTACTGAATTTTTTCAATCAAACCAGAGAGCAATCACTGAGTAATTTGGTGAATCCTTTTAGAGCATGAGAAGAAGCAAGCTTGACAAAAGTCACATCAATGTTTGATAAACTAGATATTTGTACAGGAGTCTCTCTTAAAGGGGGACATGGCAAGTTAAGACTCCTCTTCAGATGAGTAAAAATGTGGGTTAAAATCTCAATCATGAAATAGAAATGAACTCACTGGAAAATAGAATGCTGAGCCCATGAACTGTGACTCTGGTGGTTAAAAGAACAAGAACCCACAAATGGTCTGACTTGGATGCTGTTCGCCCAGTCTCTGACCTTTAAATACTTATGAAGACTATTGTCTTAAGTCGGTAGTAGGAGAAGGAGAAATTGCACATTTCAGAGACTTTGTCTCCCTGCTACTCGAAAACACATTCTTTTAAAACAACTTTCACTTTGAATCCCTAATTAAAGCCAAAGTTTTCTTTTAATTTTAAAGGCTTGTCCTTGGACTAAAATAACACGGAACATTTTTAAACATGGATCCAAGCTGCTGTAGATACATTTTCTTTAAACCACAGAGCCTGCAGCTAGAGCCCCGGTTTTGCCAGACAGTCTACAAATTGTAACTGTGGCAGCAGTGACTGAAATCCTGGATGCGGTCGTCCCAGAGAGAGGGGTTATTTTTTGGGAGCTGTTCCTCCCTTTGCTCTCTCTTCATGAATGACTTAATCCCTGCATAGGATCAAATGTCATGAGCGTTGCCTTGTAGAGGAAAAAAAAAAAAAATCAGGCAGACTTTCTCTCCTCCTTGTTCCTGCTAGACCCTTCCTCAGAACTGAGCGCCCCGAGCTGCCCCGCGGGAGCCAGGGAAGGGCAGAGGAAGCGGAAGGGCTGCATCCACCTTTTAAGTTGGAGTTTACCCACATGTGTTTTCACTACCGCAGGAACTGGAGAATATCCACGGTTATGTGATTTTTTTTAAAAATAGCTGATAAGGGGGCAGCTAGGTGGAGCAGTGGTTAGAGCACCAGCCCTGAAGTTAGGAAGATCTGAGTTCAAATCTGGTCTCAGACACTTAACATTCCCTATCTGTGTGACCCTGGGCAAGTCATTTAACCCCAATTGCCTCAGCAAAAAGCAAAAAAAAAAAAAAGCTGATAGGATGGCAGAGTAGGATGTCCCACGCCATTTCTGTAATAGAATAAAAATGCCTATTGTTTGATTAGGACTTTCACTTTTCAAGGGCATTTGCATGTTATCTTGTTCAAAGTCCTCAAAAGAACTCTTGAAAGTGTGATCTCTGTTGGTATTCCAATATTACTGATATCCAATAGTACTGATGAACACTCATTCGTGTGGTTTGGCGCATGGGCGGCAACTAGGTGGCAGGGCAAAACACTGGGTTGGAGTCAGGAAAAGAAGGTGGTAAAGTCTTTTCAGGTGTGTGGGACTCTCTGGGACTCCATATGGAAGTTTTCTCGGACGAAATACTAGAGTGGCTTGCCATTTCCTTCTCCAGCTCATTTTACATATGGGGAAACTGAGGCAAAAAGTGAATTGACTTGTCCAGGGTCACACAGCTAATATGTGTCTGAGGCCAGCTATGAACTCAGTCCTCCAGATGCCAGGACTGATGCTCTATCCACTGATGGAGTAGGGTTAAATTTGGCTTGAGACACTTAACTATGTGACCCTAGGTGCATCACTCAGTCTCAGACTCAGTTTCTTCAAATGTAAAAAAAAAAAAAAGAAAGCTTATTGTGAAGATTACATGAAATAATATATCACTTAACACAGTGCCTGGCACATAGTAGATGCTATATAAATGCTTCTTTTCTTCCCTTTCTTTCTTCTCCCTTCTCTTCTCTCTTCCCTTCCCTTCCTTTCCCTTCCCTCTTCCTTTTTCTTCCCTGCCTTTCCTTCCCTTCTTTTCCTTTCCTTGCCCTTTGCTTCCTATAATGTCCATCTAAAGTTCTACATACCTTTTTTTTTTTCCTGGAGATCTCTCAACATTGTATGGATACCAATGGCATTGATATCACAATCCCCCTTATTCTTATCATTTGACCATCCTATCCTTTTTTTTTTTCTAGTCATACATCCCTCTGGTATATCCTTTATGCCATGTACCTATGAAATAATTAATAATTTTTATATCCTACTTTGCTAATGAGATAATAGTGGTGGTGATGGCCGGAGTAGGGGGCTGGCCCTTAGTTCCTATCACATAATAAGTGCTTGATAAATGCTTGTTAATTGAATGATTGATTATTGATTTAAGAAATTAGGAAGCAATTTCACAGCTAATTACTGACAGACCCAGGAAAAGAACCCAGTTCTCTTGACTCTTGGTTCTCTGCTCCCCTCCCTACTCCCACTCTGAGTAAATATTTTATGCCTGTCAGGCATTTCCATCCCTTGGAATTTCTGAGCTCTGTAGGATCTTTGCCCAGTACAGAAGGCACCCCAGATGCTTTACTCTTTCTAGAAAGACTAATGGTGGACAAAGCTAGCTCTTCGAGGATTGTTTCAGAAAGGAGGCATCTGACATGAAAATCTTCTCCCTGCACCCAATGATTCCCGGCCAATGAATATATTGTCCCATTCCACTGAACTAGCTGATCAGGAAATGGTCCATTTATGGTACCCAACAATTTAAAGAAAATTTCCTTGTCTATACTTTTCATTCCATAATTGTTATTTTTATGGTACATTTATTATAAAAATAAGTGAAGCTGAAATGATCTAGAAAAATGTCTAAACCTCTTTGGAATAGACATTAGGTTTGTGATTTTTAGGAAGGAAGTTTTTTGTTTTGTTTTGTTTTGTTTTTAATGAATAGTTCTCCAGTTTAAACCCAGGCATAAATAGGATGATAGAATATCAGAGTTGGAATGGATTTCACAGACCATCTAGTCTTCCCACTACCTCACCCTGGCAGGTGATCTAACTCTCCTTGAAGACCTATCAGATAACATGGTCCATTTGATGCATGGACCTTTCTGTTTATTAGGAAGCTTGTCTTTATATCAACTCTAAATTTGCCTGTCTTCATCTTCTACTCACTTTTACCCTTTTTCCACTTTTGTGGAGCCGAGTAGAATGAGCCTGATCCTTTCATTATGACAAGCTCTCAGATAATCTGAAGACACTTATCATCTTGAAGGCCTCTCTTTTCCCACCTAATAGCCCTTGCTTCTTAAACAGATCTCATATCTCATAATACTCACCAGTTCTTCCAAGTTTCTGATTGCCTTCCTCTGGATAAAGTCTAGCTTGTCAGTGTAACACCCAGAATGGAACACAATAGTCTAAATGTGGTCTGGCCAGGACAAAATATAGCAGGAGTATTCTGATTCTGGACATCATGCATATCCTACTGAAGCCTGGGTTAATATTAGCTTTTTTGATGGCCATCTTACACTGCTGACTCATATTGATCTTGCAGTCCACTAAAATACACAAGTCTTTCTCTCAAGAACCATGACCATCTTATGATTTGAAAATTAATATTTTAAACTCAATCATAAAAATTGACATTTATTCCTAGTAAATTGTAGCTTCTCGAGATCTTTTTGGTTCCTGTCATGGGCTGTGTTATTTAAAACTTTGTTATCCAAAAATTTATGAGGCATAACCTCATTCTAAATCATTGATAAAGAGATTAAAGAGGTAGGGTTAAGGATAATCCCTGGAGCACTTCACTGAAGACCTCCTTCCAAACTGACATTGACAAATTAATAACAACCTTTTGGATCTGACCACTAAATCAGTTCAGAATCCATTTCAGTATGCTGTCATCTAGTCCAGACTCCAGATTGTAGCAGAAACCTTATTAAAATGTAATTGGGAACATTTAATAAAATAAATAAAATACCATAGAATAATGTTAATATATGATTTTCTAAGTCAATATGAATCACAGGGAGTATGATGTATGGTGTGTCTAATTGAGCTTGACCCCACTGCTCTAGCCCACAGTTTCTACCTTGTCCACAAGCTTAGCGTGAAGGACTGATCATCAGGTGTTTACCTCAATGCCATTAGATATCCCCCTCTAACCAGACATATCAATTCTTTCCTAGTTATTCTTTCTATGAGAGTGGGTTTGTAAAGACTTGTGGTTCCCATCAAGGGAATGCCTTCAGATGCCTTTGGATCTTCCCAGTTCCAGGGGTACCTAGTGTTTACTTTGGAACTTACCCAGAATCATGTAACATGGGATTTCCACTTTCTGATTTAGCAGTAAAAAAACAAGGGCAAGTCTATCAAAAATTAGTAGAAAATAGTCTCCACATGTTCATCCAGTGACTCCAAAATGTCAGCTCCAGAGACAAGCTCATAGCTTGCATTTCTTCTTTAGAAAATTTCCTGCTCCTATCCTTTGACTGTTCTTTATTAGTGAATGATGCTAGTCCTCAATTTATCAGTTCCCCATGTATCTTGGCAAGCAGATCTTTAACAAGAATATTTACAACAACAAAAAAATTGTTTTCCCAATGAGCATCTCTTGTTATTCTAGTTTCAGTGATATTTTTTTTTGGATTTGAGAGTAGAATAGGGGAATTCTTTGCACCTACTACCATCCCTGAAATGACATAAAACCCTGCTTCATAAGTTAGGAACTTTAATCCCAGACAGCAGAGCCATGGGATCTTTTCAATACTCAGAGTTCCCCTGAGGGAACTCCACTGCAACATCACTGACCTTCAGGTCCCAATCATATCCAGTCTAGTATGATACTTACTAGTTACAGAGAGATGACTATCTTCTATCCCTTCTTAATATCTTATTGCCACCTTGCCTGGCCCTTGCAAGCCTTTGGGAGGAAGCACTGAGCTACTGAAGGACTCTCTGGAGGCACAAATGAAAACAACCAGCCCTTGATTCATCATCTCTGATCTTTTTCCATTCAGAAATACCACCTGTGTTTACTACAGTGAACACTGATTTAAATGGATAAGGTAAATTGGTCTCAGCACTGGATGAAGGAAGAGGGGCATTAGAGTTCATTCACAGTCCTACAGTGTATAGCGTGTGACAAACCACTGGAGTACCTTGCCTTTCCTGTAGAGGATTACAAAACTGCACAAACTAGTGAAAGGAGAGTATTTACAGAATGACTATAGTCTTGATTCTCACCAGAGGTTCAGATGTGAGTTGGTTTCATTTGGGAGTGGAGGGGAGGTGGGGAAAGGGAGGTGAAAGTTTAGACTTATTTTATTTGAACCAGAATTTGCCCATCCCTAATTTATTGTGGCCAGTATAAGAAAAATTCCACATTCCTGTCCTTCCAGCTTCCTCTCAAAGTATTGATGCAGTGTGGATCTCATTACAAGTCCATATTTGGTTTATGATTCTTGTTGAAGGCTCCATGGTATTCGGGAAGCTGGCTAGGTTTAATAACTTTCAGAACTAGCATTCTACAGGCATGTGTGTCAGCAGCAATGGGAAGGATCAGAACCTGATGATCTTTTTCTGGGACTAGGAGCCAGAAACAGTAAACACAAGTCATTGACTAGAAGTGGAACCTCAACTAGTCTGTCTTAATGTCTATAAAATGGGGAGAAGGGTCAGGTTCCATAAAACAAATGCTCTTGCAACCCAAACCATGTTTTATTCATATTTATTTCTGTACTCCAGCTAACAGCCAACAATAGAAATGATATTTATTGCAACAAAATCTCAGGATAGTAAAAGAACAGGGGAAGTTTTTCTATATTTAATATTACCTCATTCCATAAGGGGCTCATGTATCTATCAGTTAGTGTTTGTGAATTCTTTGAGAAGTCAAGGTAAAGCACATGTATATTTATTTTAATAAATATATATTTATATATACATATATTTACAAATATATGATATTTATATCATATATTAATGAAAATAAAGATATGATAAATGATCCTATTAATTTTTTCCCTGAGAAGAGGCTCTCTACTTTTTCCTCTCAGAGATGAGTTAGTGAGAGGCAAGAAGACTGAAAGTTAGAGAAAAGGAACTAAATAGTATGGATAAAAAATATAATAGCCAGGATAGCTAGATAGCTATTGAGAGAAAGGGGAGTAGAGAAAGAGAAAGGGGGGGGGAGAGA
>JAJPUD010001056.1:169128-179377 GCA_023553655.1 Myrmecobius fasciatus
TTAGAGGCTCTGCTGTTTTCTACGCACTCACGTGAACCATTTCTCTCCCTTTCCTTCCCCCCACCCCCAGCTTGCACTGGCTGCCACCCCCTACTCCACCCCCTTTGGGGTGTACATTTCCTCTGGGAGTACATCTCAAGATGTACTCAAGTGTGTGACTAATACAAAGATTTTAAAATAATTCATCTTTCAGGCCTTTGGTATTTCACACTATGTCTAAAAAATCACAGTTTGAATTATATTAGCTGAACATATGGCAAAAGATTCAGAACTCTTGAGCATGGACTGAAATAGTGCTCTCTAATTAGGATCTTACAATAGCCTTTTTTTTTCTTGTTTTGCAGTTTATTCTTATAGAAACCCACTCCCCTTTTGCCTTTATGCCCCTGAATTTCTACTTGCAAAGGAATGTTTTAAGTAGAGAGTACCAAAACCTCTCCAAATATTTTTGCTAGAACAGTACTGTGTTTTGCATATTTTGTACAGACAATCCATGAAAATGTTAATAACAGCAGGACAGAGTCAGTGTAGAGTAGTGGGGGGAGGGGGAGGTAATCCCTGGAGAGACCTGTCTGGATTCAAATCCTGCTTCCAACTATTTTATGTGTTCTGTGATCCTCGGCACACTGAGTTCCTCACTGGCACAGTGGAAAGAATGCCCTCCCGCCCCCGTATTATATCTATCTTATAGAATTAAATAATATCATGTATATAAAACTTTACTTAAAGCATTCTAAAAATTAGAGGGAACAGAGGAGTGCATTCGTACTTGGAAAATGAATAGATATGACATGATATAAATTACTTTAGTTATAAAGAGTAAAATTAAATATGCCTCTTAGTAAACCAAACATGAATTAGGGTTCTGGATAGAATAGGAGAAGAGATTACAAAGAGGATTTAGTTTAGAAGTTTTAAAATTTAACGTTCTACATGAATTTGTTTTATTTTAGTCATTTCCATTCTATCCAACCCTTTGTAACCCATTTGGGATTTTCTTGGCAGAGATACCTGAGACTTTTGCCATTCTCTAGCTCATTTTACAGATGAGGAAAGTTAAGTGACTTACTTAGCATCACACAGCTAGTGAGTGTCTGAGGTCACATTTGAACTCAGAAAGATGTCTTAGTGATTCTGGGTCTTGAACTCTATTCATTGTATCACCCTGTTGCTTGTGGAAGTTACATTCTATCAGTGGAAGCACCATGTTCTCTTTTAACTGTGTATATGTGTATATATATGTATATATATATATATATTTAGACTGATATAAAGTATTTATATATACTTCATAAAACTTAAATTGAAGGTAATTGAGGATAGGAGAGGCACTAGAACTGGGAGAATCAGGAAAGACCTCATGTAGGAGGCATTTGAGCCGAACTCTTAATTTTAAGAGGCAAAGGTGAGGAAGGAACATTGTTCACACCTCTTCTTGTGAAATTTCAGTCTAGAAGGAAATGAGCTATACACAAGTAACATTAATTCTAAGAAAGATATGATTAATCCTAGTCAAAAGAGCTTGAATGGGGAGAGAGAGGATTGCCAAGTGGGCAAGTCTGGAGGAACATAAGTTTGTTTTAGCAGTGACATTCCAAACCAACTGAAGTAAAGAAATGTGTGCTGGAGCCCTCCTTCCCATGCCTCATTGAGAATCCTTGTTTCTCAAAGCTTATGTACAAATGCTGGCAAGCTCCAAGAGACTGAGAAGCCTTTAACTACGGGCCTGCTGATAGATAGTCTGTCTCTTGTCAAAGCCCCAACTTAGTCGGGAGACTCATCCCCAGGTTCGCTGTTGGGTGAAAAATATTTCTGTCATAACAGCTCACAAAAAACCATTTACTAGGTAGGGTTGCTGTCCCCATTAATGGAGTGAGAGCCCACATTGATGAAGACACAGTTGCTGGAAGAACAGAAACAATAATAACTCACCTTTACAAAGTAATTTTTGTATGTGTAGAAAAATCATTCCTCAAGCCTGGGGAGTAACAGAATATGAGCATCATTACTCCAGTGTTACAGATGGGGAAACTGAGACTCAAAAACATTATTACTTAGTTATTTTCTAGCTAGCTAAATCAGGATTTGACACAAGATTTTTCTGACTTCAAATCCAGGGTCCTTCCCACTAGAAACATGATACATTTGATAAATGCATAAAAGGGTGTCTCCTTTTATTTGGAAAAAGGAAAGGCCATTTCTGCCTGGGAGAATTGTGGAGCCTTCTCAGGGCAGGTGGGATGTTGGCCTTGAAAAATGAGTAGAATTTGGATAGATAGTAAGGACAAAGCTTCCAGAACTAGAAAGTTATGTGGCCAGGGGTCCAGGAGGCTTAAAGGCTTATTCTAAATGTGCTTTGCATATGGACCAAGTCTTTCAATAATAATAGCTAGTATTTGGATAGTGCTTTAAAGGTTTGCAAAGCACTTTACAAATGTAGTCTCATTTTATTTTCATCTGTGAATTAAATACTATGTTTATTTTCTTTTCATGGGTGATGAAACAGGCTGAGGGAAGTTAAACCACTCGCCCTGCTTCCAAATATATGAGCCAAGATATGAATTCTATGCACTGCACGATCTTTATTGTTGTATTTAACTCTTGTTGACCCCATTTGGGGTTTTCTTAGCAAAGATACAGGAGTGTTTTGTCATTTCCTTCTCCAGATCATTTTACAGATAAGGAAACTGAGGCAAATAGAGTTAAATGACTTACCTAGGATCACACAGGTAGTGTCTGAAACCAGCTTTGAACTCATGCAGGTGAGCATTCCTGACTACAGACCCGTAATCTCTCCACTGCACCCCCTAGCCGCCCCCATCTACACTGCACTATCTACCTACATGTCTTTCTCTTAGATAAAGTTCCTAATCCATTTAATTTACCATATAAGAAAGCTTGGCTTGGAAAGCATTTTGCATCCTTATCTTAAAGGGAGCTAGCCTTAACCTCTTTTCAGCATTTTTGTTACCCTAACAAATTGGTTACTAAACCAATGCCTTATTTCTCATGCACTTTAAAATAAACCTCTCTACTAGATAACATACAGTGAATTATTCTTTTTTGAATAAAGATTGTAAAAGAGAGGGTGATGTTGAAGAATTCTAAAAACCAGCTACAAAAGGTTATAGGGCTCAAATTTCTATATAATAGTGATTAAGGGTTGAATTTATAGTGGGAGGTAATTATTATATGCTATATTATTGTAATAATAAATTATTATACAAAATATAAGTATACAAAAATAAATATTATATAATATAAATTTTATATTAACCTATAGATGTGAATTTGAACTTTAAAAGAGTTTAATGAGATGATTCCCATATCATGATCTACTCTTGGATGGGGAGATGTTCAGCTGGGAGAACCCTATGACATCTGTATTTGTCAAGCTCCTGAGTGTTTGGTGTTAGGTTTGGTGGGTTCTAAAGAAAAAACAAAAAACAAAAACCCAGTTACTGCCCTCGAGGAGTTTACATTCTACTGCATAAGAGTACAAAATATGGAAATTAAATCTGGAAACCTTGATGATATTAAGTCATTTTTCATTTTCATTCATAAGGTTGACTCACTTCCATGCTGGAAAAGTGGTGGCCCAAGAATCTCTCCACCTACATTTACTTCCAAACACTGCATTGATGAATGATGGCTTAAGGGACCTATTGGAAGTTAGCCCAACCCAAGCTCTGTTGTCAGTTGGTAATGCCAGTTCTAAAGATGGTAGTGAATATGGCTCATGACTCTGCTAGGTAATAACCTGGTATATGTGTTTGCCTTATTCTAAAAGTAGCTTCTTTGGTGAGTTAGGGCAAATGAAACAACTCTTTGGAATTGTGATTCATTGAGTTGACCCTTACGAATGCCAAGACTAGGGAACACTGGATGCCAAGTATTCCCTGAATAGGATCACTTAGCCTGAAAACTCCATTTGCATCTGACACCCAGAATCTATCTTTTATTTCACTTGGACCAGCAAGCTCATTTCCCAAGAGGGAGCTTGGTTTACCTCTGTGGAATGACAAATTAGCTCTGACTCACCACTGGCCTGGAGGGAGTGATAACACTTTGCCTGACAAATCACCTTCAATCAAAAGATTCCAGAAAACCCAGGGAAAATGGTTGTAGAGGATGTACAGAATTAACAAAATTTCTGAAGCACTAGATCAGACTAGTGAAAATGACAGATTGCTAGGTAGTACACATTTTCTTGTAAAAAAAAAGGGGGGGGGGTAATGGCAGTTAGATAAGTCTAGATAGTTCTTGCTTGTAACTAGTGGCAGAGAAAGAAACAGTTTCTAAAATAGAGGATTGTGATAAGAACTCATTATTTGACAAAAACTTCCTGGAAAGGTGGAAAACAATAGGGCACAAAGTAGACATAGACCAAGCTCTCACACCATCTACCAAGATAAGTAGAATATAGGTACCTAAACTAGTTCGATAGGGTGGCATCATAAAATAGAGGATTATGAACTGGCCAAACTAGAATCCCATATTCTTTTCAGCTAAAATATTCACATTTAACCTTTTCTTCAAGCAGTTCAAAATAATATTTGTTCTCTTAAGCATTATGGGAGATTAATTATGAAACCCACATATAATTATAGTTATGCTACCTTCTTGTCAAAATCCCTTTGAGAGTGAATTGCACAGGAAATGATGTCAGCAAGACCTGGGTCTGTTTATTCATCTTTGCTCTTGTTTCAGATAGCATCCCGAAGCTTCACAGGGTTCAGTTATTGAGAGGTTCAGTCTGTTTCCTCCAAATCTTGTAATGCTGAAGATTCTGCAGAACATGCTATCTCACTGCTTCTAGACTTTCCCACAATAAACGGTCATAGACACAATATTTGGGATCAAAAGCAGCCCAGTTTTGACGGCTCAAAACACAAAACAATCTCACAATTTTTGATTAACTTCAAAGTAATTATTCAAAAAACATTGCATTATCAGCAGAAGGACTAATGCAATTTCGGAGAAGGAAAATTAAGCAATAGCTACCCTCTATAATTAGTTTGGATTAGGAGCAAACCAATGGGGAACCAGAGCCAGGCCTAGAGGATTATGAACTCCTAGGAAACCCATAATGGATCAGGCCTTGACTTTTTAAGAGTTGGCTGCCTCCCTAGAGTTGGTATGGTCTCCACCTTGAATTTCCACATGAATAAAACAAGAAACAGCACCAACAGCCTCTTCAGGAACTAAAATCATAGATTCAGAGTGAGAAACGGCCTTAGAAGGCATGTAATCCAAATTTATATTTTATAGATAAATAAAGTCCAGGGAGATAAAGCAATTTGCCCTATTTTACATAGGTCTTGATTTCAGACCCTATAACTCCATGTAACCCTTTGAACTCTTTCTTTAATTCTAGCTAAAGGGCCTTAATCTTTTTGAGCTTTGAGCATATGTTTTTAATGTCAAAAAGTTTTGAAGTCCCCAATGTGAAAGCAAATTAAGAAAAAAGTATGACAAAAGGCTACTCAATTCAGTTATGTTTTTCAGTGAATTTGTGGCATCTTTTAAGTAAGTTTGTAGAATCACAATAGGATCTATGAACATTTGGAAAATACACATATATGTTCAAGAAATAAACAATTCTCTCTATGGAAGGTATATTTACTTATTATGTTTTAGTCATTACTTAATATGTTTAGTCATTTTTCAGTTATGTCCAGTTCTTCTTGATCCCTTTTGGGAATTTCTTGGCAAAACTACTACAATGACTTACCATTTCTTTTTCCAGCTCATTTTACAGGTGAGGAACT
The DNA here is from genome assembly GCA_023553655.1 of Myrmecobius fasciatus. Classification (NCBI taxonomy): domain Eukaryota; kingdom Metazoa; phylum Chordata; class Mammalia; order Dasyuromorphia; family Myrmecobiidae; genus Myrmecobius; species Myrmecobius fasciatus. Next base: position 174,900 of record JAJPUD010001056.1, read on the forward strand.
TTGGCAAACAGATCTTAGTTACTTGCCTAGGATTACATAGCTAGAAAGCATCTGAGGTCACATCTGAACTCAGATCTTCAGGACTCCATCCAGTGACTGAGCCTACTTTGAACAATTCTCCTACTTCTACTTAGCTCATTTTTACCAGTATAGATTTTTAGTCAAGCTTATCTTCCTCTTCAAGACTCATGCTACCCCACATCTCACCCTACTATCATTTCATCCCACCATCTTTACTTTCCTTAAACATAGATCATTTGTTTTCCTCCTTCTAAGAGGATGTTTTTCCTTGTGTACAAAGATTCTGCCTATAATCCCTTACTAAGTGATCCTCTTGAAAGATCTTCTCCCCCCCTCTTTTTTTTCTTTTTTCTTTATGCAAGGACCTTCATAAAAGCCTACTTGACAGTTAAATGCAATAAAATAGAAAAAAGTTCTGGACTATATATCAAAAGAGTTGGCTTCAGGCTTCCGCTCTGCCACTAAATAATTATCTGCACAAATCTTTACTTCTCTGAATCTCAATTTCTCCATCAGTAAATTTAGGGAGTTTTAATATTTACTAGGATTATAAAACTCTAATGTCCTATCATTCTATGACCTTGGATTTATTGCTGTTTATAATTTGACAGTGAAAGAAATAGTAATCTTGATTATGCATCAATCCACTCATGTTACTCCAGGGTTCTGAAATAAAATCCAGCTTCCTTTGTCTATTATTCAAGGCCTTCCACAATCTGGCTGAGAGCCCTCTATAATCTGGGTAACTCTTTTCCCTTTCTAGCCTCCTCTTTTCTTATTCTGCTTCATATCTTCCGTTCTCTGGAGAAATTATCTGTTCTCTGCCCTGTCTCCCAAACCCCTTCCTTTTCACATTCTACTAATGAGGGTCCCCTAAGCATCCATGGTCCTTAAACTGGAATTTTTGGATGGCTACCTCCATATTCTTGCTACTTTTTGCTTCATTTGCTTTGAAATGTCTGTGCTGAAAAGTGCTTTCTTTCACCCACTCTGAGCCCATTTTGAACAATTCTCCTTCTTTTACTTAACTTATTTTTACCACTATAGATTATTTAATCAAACTTAGAATTATTATTATTGTTAACTTTTGATTAGACTGCTTATTCTCTATTTCTGAAATATTCTTCCATTCCTCTTTGTCCCCTGAAGTCTGCATTTGTCTCCCAATCAATAATGACCCCTTTCCTCATTTCCTTATTTTGTTTTGATTTCTCTAATGCCTTCATGTATTGTTGAATATTATAATTATCTAGGATTATTTTCATATCCTAAACTATAAAAAGAACAAGGACTATATTATTATCCAAACTTTTTGTCACCCTTCCTTCCTAACATGGGGCTTATTCAAATACTAATAAGTCTTTGCACAATTTTACTGAATTGAAATATAACTTAGGGTCTTTTACTTTGTGTGTGAGTGTGTGTGTGTGTATGTGTGTGTGTGTGTGTGTGTGTGTGTTGATAAATGTTTCAACAGAGACAATGAGGTGGCACAATGGATAAAGTACTGGACATCAAGTCAGGAAAATATGACTTTACATTGTTCCTCTGGATTATAATGAGTCTCCTAGTCTTAATTTTCTCACCTGTAAAATGGAAATATAAATGATGTCAACCACACAGGATTGTTGTGAAGATCAAATGACATAACATATGTAAGTATTTTGCAGACCTTACAGTGGTATATAAATGCCAACTATGATATACAAGCTTTTAAGCTTAAAACCGCACTAAGACTTTTGGGACAGTCTGTATAAAATCCCAGGTCCTTTTTGTTGTTGTTGTTGTTGTTCATTTTAAAACTTTATCCTGAGAAGGGATACATAGTTTTCATCAAACTGCTAAAGGGATCCATGACATAAAAATGGTGAAGAATCTATACCATGCCTTTTGATTCTAATCATTATAATCCCAAAATGTACACAATGGCTGATTCCCATTCCTTATAGGTAGATTTTTTTTAAAGCTCCATGTTCTGTCCAATTTAACATTCCTTGGGCAGGATTCCTCATCTTACTTTCTATATTATGTGAGATCCCCATCATATAATGGGCACTGAATATTTTTTTCTTAAGATTCCCACCTTAGTACCCCATGAATACCTAAATGTGGAATAAAGAAAATGGACATGAACTGAATGTGAAAGAGGGTGCAGAGATGAGGGTGCACAAAAATTCCCAGCTTTGTTACTGATTTCCTCTCTGACAGCACATGGCACTTCTGGTTCTCAAGTAGCAAATTGTGTTTGTGTGTGTGTGTGTGTGTGTGTGTGACAGAGACAGAGAGACAGATAGAGATAGACAGACAGAGTGAGATAACCATAGAAAGACAGAGACACAATCACAGAGACAGCAGGGACACAGAGAGACAGGGAAACACAAAGAGATAAAGAGAGGGAGAGAGGGGTAAGGAAACATGCACCAGGATTTTAAATACATCACTTGCATGCAAGGTTTTAACCAGTACACTTCCCCCATTGCTACTTCATTTTTATACAGAAAGGATATGTGTGGAAGGAGAAGGCTCCATCCTACAAAACACTGGCCATAATGTAGCATCTCTTCTATCCTCAGAATCCCAGAGGTGCCAATAAGCATCTGAGAGTAAAATTCTGGCTTGGGTTGCTTTTGCAAACTTTATTTTTCTTGAGGCTGCTCTCATTTTCCCCTCCCTCTCTCCCTGCCCCACCTCCCTTTTCTTTTGGACTTGTTCTGCTTGTTTTCCTTTTGTCATTTTGTTTTGTTTTGTTTTGTTTTTTAATCCCGGTCAACATATGTTATTTATTGTTAACATGTTATTTATTTGTCTTCACAATCAACACAAGGTGTGGGATGGAGGGGAAAAGACAAGGAGCAGTGGAGAACTGCTGTTGTTATAAGAAATAAATTAGGTGCACAGTTCCTTTCTTAGAATCAACAAGTAACTTTTAATAAATAAAACATGGGACTAGGAATTTCCTTTTTTAATTTTTAAGGTGTCTTATTTATTTATTTGTAAATCATATGATAGTCTCAAAATCTCTGTGGTTTTTTGGCATGAAAATATATTTAAATCACATGAGCCTCCTATTCCTTTGTATCCAAATTTCCATGAAATTGTTCTCCAATGATTTGTTTTCAGTATATTCTAATCTGTATGTTATACTTATTCTTCCCCCTCTTTTTCCAGTGGTTGTCTGGTTTTGTTTTGTCTATTTTAAAACAATAAGTGGAATGCCTCAATATTCTCATCAAGGACTTTTTGTTCTGATATACACATACATATACCTTTCTTTCCTGATATCATATATGTGGATATATATGCATGTATGTGATATATACATTATGAGATAGATATATGAATGCATAAGTACACACTATATGAGCATATAAGATACATATGTGTGCACATATGTGATAGCAGAAAACCTTACTGTGGAATATATTCTATAATATATAGTTAATATGTGAGTATATATGTACAATATAACTTAATGGGAATATATGTATATATAAATATGTGTGTATACATATATGTATGTATATTAAATGTATGTATATACCCACACATACATATACTAGACCTATGATTTCATTAATATAAGGAACTCTCAATAAGGAAACTCCTTTTCCAATGGAGTTCAGTACTTCTTCTGTAATTTGTGTTAAGGACTAAGGATGGAGAGCCTGAGTGACCAGCTCAAAGTTACTCAGTCTAACTATGTGTTAGAAGCAGAATCTGAATCCCGGTCTTCCAGATAAACCAGCTCTCTGTCCCTTATGCTGTATTGCTTCTTTCTTATTCTTTCTCCCATCTAATTCCACCATGCCCATCTCCAGTTCTCCCCATCTCTTCCATATATTTTTGAGGGAGAAACAGAGATAGGAAGATGTATAAATATATAAATCTCTTTCCTCTTTGTCGGGACTGGTAATTTCATCAGTGTTGGAAATTCTGTGTTCCCTACAGCTAGTGGATGGAACATGGATAGAGAGAGAGAGACTCATCTTCCTGAGTTCAAATCTGGCCTCAGACACTTACTAGCAAGGTAACCCTGGGCAAGTCACTTCACCCTGTTTGCCTCAGTTTCCTCATCTGTAAAATGAGCTGGAGAAGGAAATGGCAAACTGTTTCAGTAACTTTGCCAAGAAAACTCAAAATGGGGTCATGGAGAGTCAGAAACATGACTAAACAACAAGGAAACTCCCAACATGGGGATTCCTTCCAGGATGCAGATTGCTACTGTAATTTATATTTTCAGAGACTTATTAATCAAAGTCACACAGATAATATATCTCAGAGAGAAGGCTTGAGTTTTTTCCTGCCTTCCTAACCTCCAAAACAGTCCTCTTGCTACTATATCACACTTCTTTTTGCTCACACATAGTCACTCTCTATCTGTCTATCTGACTCTGTGTCTCTGTCTCTGAATCTCTCTCTCTCTCTCTCTCTCTCTCTCTCTCTCTCTCTCTCTCTCT